>CM035416.1:162653144-162728144 GCA_020310875.1 Ceratopteris richardii | reverse complement strand
GATAGACACACCTTCTCAAGATATCATCCTGACAATATTTATATAAATTTCCATTTATAAGAGAATATGCTTTGGTTTTCAGGAGCAATCTTCTCTTTTCTCCAGGTGTCAAATGTTCTGGGATCTTTCCAGTAGTGAGAACATGGAGATTTGCTATTAGGAAAAGATTGTTATCCACCGGTTCATCATTAATACCTGTTGCTTTTTTGCTCATTGCAGTCCTGGACACTTGATCTGCCATGTAGTGCTCTTTTCCTGGCTTAATATGAATATCAAAATTAAATTCTTGAAATAGGAGTAACCATCTCCAAATCCTTCCAGCTACTCTAGGCTTGTTTATCAAGTACTTTAAGGGCTGATGATCAGATATAACTATAAAATGTACACCAAGGAGATAATGTCAGAACTTCTGAAGTGCAAATACAATAGCCAAACCTTCTCTTTCCGTTGTACTGTAATTCCTTTTAGCTTGGTTGAGTAGTCTGCTGGCATAGGAGATAGGTCTATCAACCTTGTGCACTGATGGTTGAGCTAGAACTGCACCAACAACATGAAGACTAGCATCTGTATGCACATGAAATTCTAATGACCAATTAGGAACACTTAAAAAGTATAGCACTCCATGAGAAAGGGACCTTTTTACTAGTAAGCCTTGACAAGGGCTTAGCAATTTCTGAATACATCTGAATGAATCTTCTGTGATATCCTGCATGGCCCAAGAAACTTTGCACTTCCTTTGGGCTTTGTGGAATTGGCATAGAAAGAATAGCCGTAACCTTTGCAGGGTCAATGGTTATACCTTCAACAGATACTATGTGACCAAGAAGAGTACCCTTGGTGACCAAAAAGTGACATTTATCAGGATTCAATTTCAAACCTGTTTTGAGACATTGCTCAAAAATTTCTTTTAGATTTTCCAAATGATCATGGAAATCTTGAACTGCCGCTCTTCTATCTGTACCTGAAAATACTGAAAAGTCATCCATGAAAATGCGAAGAAAGGTTGTTAACCACTTGCCCAATATTAGATACATTGTTCTATTAAACGAAGCTGGCGCATTCTTCAAACCAAAAGCCATGCGGGTATAGACATAAGTGCCCCATGGAGTTACAAAGGCTGTTTTGTCCCTGTCATCAGGATGGATCACTATCTGATTGTAGCCACTAAAACCGTCCAAAAAACTATACAAAGTGTGACCAGCTACTTCCTCAAGTACTTGCTCGGTGAAGGGCTGAGGGAATCCATCTTGAATAGTCACCTTATTCAAGACACGAAAATCAACACAAACTCTTATTTTTCCACTACTTTTCTTGGGCACAATAACCATAGAAGAAAGCCACCTGGAATGTTCTACTGGAACAATTATACCTGCTTCTTCTAGTTTTGTAATTTCTGCTTTTACTACCTCTGCATATTTCGGATTGAGTCGATATGGTCTACTTCTTGTAGGCGCGGCTCCCTCAACTAAGGGTATCCGATGTAACCCAAGCTCTTCTGGTATCCGTGTTAGATCTTTGTAGGACCATGCAAAGACACTTTTATAGGCAAAAAGCAAAGAAGTTACCTTCTGCAGTAAAGGAGGATAATGCCACAACCAAGATGCTAAGTGGACTACTTGAGGGTTCTCTTCATCCCCTAAATTTACTTCTTGAACCAATGTTTCAGGACTGGTCTTGTTTGAGAAATTATCTCCACTATATGCAGGAGTGGATTTTAATTTATATTCTGCAACATGTTCTTCTATCCATCCTTGAGGTATATCTGTAAAAGGAAGATCTTCTCTACTCTTAGGTTCATAACCTTCCACCTCCGATACTTTTATATTGGTTGCCCCTTCAAAGCTTGTATTTTCCTGCAATTGCTCATTCTCCAACACCTTGTGATCTTCATTGCCCTTTCCTGTATTTACCTTATCTGCAACTTCTTCCTCAATTTCATTGATCTCCACTGTGCAACACTCTGCACTTCCCATCATCCAATTTAACAATGTATCATCTTCTTGGGGTAGAGAGGGCATTACCTGAGTGTCCACAGTATATCCAGTAGTTTTTCCTGAGTCGAATCCTTCTTCCAAATGTAGTTGCAGTTGGTTATTGGTGCTTGTTGAAATCCATAGTTTGTTTTTCCCCCAATCTTGCAAAGCTTTTGCTTGTCTGAGCCAAGGTCTCCCCAGGAGTAAAGGGTAAGAAGTCTCCTGTGGAAGTGCAATAACAACAAAATCTAGAACAAAGTGGCAGCCCTGTACTACCATCAGTACCTTTTCAATAATGCCAAGTGGCACAACCCGATGCTGATCTGCTAACGTAACCGTGAATGGTGCCAACTTGGTGGGGTTCAATTTCAGTTTCTTCATTGGTTGGCCCCTTAGAGAAGTAGCCATCTTTTCATAAGCTCCTTCAATTTCTGCTTGGTCCTTCCATCCAGACTTCTTTTCTTCCTCTTTATCCTGAAATCCTTGTTGTTCCTCTCTATGGATTGCTGCTGCTTGCCTAGCTCTGGTCATCATAGGCATTGCAGAGGATGAAACGGCATAAAACTGAGCGGTCATACCTTCTTCTTTTGGAGAAACCGCAATCATGTGGATTGGACCAGGACGACTTCTTGGGCAGTCTTTGGTGTAATGATCCTTGGCCTCTGGACAATGTTGACAAGGAGGTGCATCTTCTAGAAGGGAACACCTAATTTGCATGTGGCCATACTCACCACAACGATAGCACATCAAAGGTCTATTATATCTAGGCTTTGCAGGCCGATTCTCCTCTCTATTAGATGTATTTGAAGTACTAGCATAGTGAATCCAAAGTTTGAGGGTTACCTCTTTGCTGTATACCCTTGAGGTAGTAGCAATCTCTAGCTTCATGACCATCCTTTCCACAAAATTGACAGCTTACCTTGTTAGGGCAATTATCATTGGAATGTCCATTGTTGTTACAGATTGTACACCAAATTTGTCTCCTTATATCCTGAGTGGTCTTCAAATCTTCTAACTCACGGAGAAGTTGGGCTACTTCGTCATCAGTGCGACGCAGTGGTGGCAAGACCTTCTTTTCTTGTTGATTCTGTTGCATTTCAATGCCTCCAGTTCCCTCCTTAGTTGCCCAATAGGATCCAGGTCTGCAGCATAATTTCTTTGTGTATCCTCTTCAAAATGTTGCCTTGCTTCTTCTGTGCGTGATGCCGCTGCAACAAAATCATTGAGGGTTGCATCCAATCTAAGAGACTCATGGAGCTTCTGCTGAGATGACCTGGGCATAGCTTTTTCTATCCATTTTTTAACCAAAAAGTCACCTGGAGCATGTGGCAGACGTGCAACAAGTGCTTTTGTTCTAGTGTGAAGTTCATGAAAGGATTCGCCTGATCTTAGCTTTAGATTCTCTAGCTGATCTAGAGCTCTTTCTGAGGAATCACTTGGTCGGAATGTCTGTGAGAACGCCGCCTTCAGAGCCTCCCATGTAGCGAAATGGCCATCTGCATATTGACTATACCATTTATCTGCAAGACCCTCCAATGTGGATGGAAAGAGTGCCTGCATTGCATCCTCTCTATTCTACAGACCTCGTCCACGACATAAAGAGATGAATCTCCTCACATGATCATCAGCATCCTCATAAGCTTGTCCCTTGAAGGTAGGGAATTTAATGTTTGATCTGGAGAGTAAATGAGAGAGATCCTCCATTTGTACTGGTGTTTCTTTGGACGTATCTGAGGAGAAGTCTAAGGTTCTTCTATACCTCTCTTTTGACAATGGTGTCGCACCCAAATCAATAGATAAATTTAGGGAGGGCAGAGGGGAGGTAGACTCACTAGTCATGGTTATGGCTAACTTGTTAAGGCTCCTCCGAACCCGAAGAGACTCCTGTGCAAAGCAATTTAGAATCATGAAAAAGAGGAAGGGGCTCCATGGGAGGCTACTCAAGAAACAAAAAAATGGAAATGGATGTTATGTCTGTCAGAATTCTCTTGATTTTTACGGTATTGCTATCAAATAGACAAACAAAACATCACATGTATGGTTTCAGTTATAGAATTCAAGGTTTCTATGCTAATGATACATCAAATTTTGATTGTGAACTGTGTAAGTAATGATGCATTTATGTGCACAATGGTAGAAGGTAGATAAGTTTTTGGTTATAGTGGATGCAACCAACATATGAGCTGCAAAAACCATGTGATCACCAATTCATATGAACCTAAAACAACAAGACATGTAGAGATAGGAGATGTGGTGTTTGATATGAATCAAAGGAGTAACTCCCCCAAGTATGTACTAAATCTACCAAAGATAACAAATAACCTTGTATCAATTGGGAAGAGCATTGAAAGAGGCTATTAGTTCAAGTTCAATGGGAAAGGCTGCTCTACAAGAAATCTAAGGAGGTTTAAAAATTGTGGAAAAGGGAAAGAGACATGGAAGGTTTTTGACATTGAGCAAAAGCAAAATTATCTTTATACTTTGTGTTCTTTTTTGGATCTGGGTAGATTGTACCCATGGAACCTAACGCATAAAAGATTAGGCCTTAGTAATGTCCAAAGGATGAAAGGCATTGTGTAAGGGCTAGCCAACTTCAACTCTATGAATATGGACATATTTGAGGCTTCCGAATTAAACAAGCAAATAAAAATTATCTTCTCAGAAGAATACTAGTGTACTAATTCAAGGAGAAAGCCCCTTGCTTCCTTGAATTTGTTGGTTTTACTACCTCACACATGTATTTGAATTGATTTCTTCTATATCCACTTGATAATATAGCTTTTGCCAATTTTTCTTTAATTTTGGATGCATTCATTGCATTGTCTAGGAGAGCCATTCATCTTATAGAATCATGTCACTATCACTACAAGAATAACAGAGGTTTTGTGATGCCCCCAATTGAAAAAAAGCAATGATCATTGCTTATGCAATGCGTGTTTTAAAAAGCATTGCAAAAGTGAAGCCCTAGAAGAAAAACCAAAAAAATAAATCGAATGTTTCACGTATGTGATGTCCAACACTACTTATGCAATGCTCATGCCAAACGTCACTATAAGCATCAAAGGTTATCAATGCTTGTAGTGACAGGGGCAAATTCTATGTGATACTTTCAATTGCATACTTTCAATTGATACTTTCAATTGATACTTTCAATTATTCTATGTGATACTTTCAATTGCATAAGCGATGCTATAGGAATTGAAACAAAAAATTGCTTTCTCCAAGCACATTCCTGTTGCGATCGAGTGAGAGAGAGCAAATGAAAAGACGGAAGAGAGAAATCACAAAAGCATTGAGCGACAAAGCGAGTTGCAAAGGAACACATGCATATACACACACACATACATACACACATATGCATACACACACATGCACATACATACACACACATACATACACACATATGCATACACACACATGCACATACATACACACATACATACACATATATACACATATACACACATACATACACATACAAACACACATATACACACACACATTTGCACAAACATACACACATATACACACACTTACACACATACTCACACACATATATAAACACATATACATACACATATATATACACACACACATATATACACACATGCATACAAATGTACCACACATATACATACACTTATATACACACATATACACACATATACATACACATACATACACATATATACATATATACACACATATATACATATATACACACATATATACATATATATAAACATATACACACACATATACATACAAACATATACACACATGTTGGTGCAATTCAACCACCAATTGATGTTTTGAATGAAGGATTGAAGTCAAAGATTGAAGAAAAGATTAGTCTATGAAGCGAGCCTTACCTAATTGACATGCCTCACATCTGTAGGTCATATGTTGACCTGCAACATTAGGCAATCCAAGCACTGAACCATTGTTAACCATATCCTTACTACCTCTTTCATTGAAATGTCCAAGCCTTTTGTGCCAAAGATCTAACTTAGAGATCTTATGTCCTCCATAAGTGAACAAGGCATGACCAACATTACCTTGAATCTTCAATGTGAAGAGTCTTCCTTCTTTCTTCCCTGAAACAA
This sequence comes from Ceratopteris richardii, assembly GCA_020310875.1. Taxonomy (NCBI): domain Eukaryota; kingdom Viridiplantae; phylum Streptophyta; class Polypodiopsida; order Polypodiales; family Pteridaceae; genus Ceratopteris; species Ceratopteris richardii. The sequence continues at coordinate 162,722,065 of CM035416.1, read as the reverse complement.
TTTGTTTATACCCATTGCTAGGGTGTTCCACAAAAACTCCATCATTAGTGAACCTTACTTCATAACCTTTTTCAATAATTCGTCCTACACTTATTAGATTCTTTGGAATTGTAGGAACATACAAGACCTTACTCAGAAGAGTACTTCCATCCTTGGCCTTCACTGATCCAATGGACTTCACATTGTGCTTTGTACTATCACATGTTTGAACTACATGATTAGTTACCTTATTTTCCAAATCAACCATCAAAGTTATGTTACCACTCTGGTGATTGCTACACCCTGAGTCAATCTAGAAGACTCTTTGGTCTTCAATTTGCCTTTCACAAGTTGCATTCATGATTAAAGTTGAATCGTCCTTCTGATCTAAAGCATAATTATAGTAGGTATTGTTGTAGGATTGACTTTGGAAATCTCTACCGGCATTTCTTCCAAAGTAACCGCTACTACCTCTACCTTTGAAATTACCTCTTTGATTTCTGCCACCTCCTCTTCTTGAGTTGAGATTCTGATTATATCCTCCATTATTCTGATTATTATGCCAACAATCATGAGCTAAATGATTTGTCTTACCACAAATCCAGCAAGCTTTGGCTCCATCTTTATTGCATCTCCCTCTTCCTCTACCTTTGCCACCTCCTCTTCCTCTTAGGAAGTTGGCTTGGCTAGTTGTACCTTCATCTTCATTTGCTTGTTGCTTGCCTTTGCTATTCTTCTTCCTATCCTTTGAATACAGTGCTTGACCTACACTCTTATCACCATCACCTTTAACATCCTGCTCAAAAGTTAGCATGTGTCCTAGCAACTGATTTAAATCAGGAGTGAAATGATCTAGTGACAATTCAGTAGACAAAATAAGTGGCTTCCATTTCTCATCTCCTCTCAAACCTACGAGGATTTGCCTTACCAATTTATCCTCCTCTATATCTTCATCAACTGCTCCTAATGCATCTGCAATGCCTTTCATTCTTGTTACATAATCAGAAATGGATTGAGATGCCTTCTTTTTGAATGTGGTAAACTCTACCCATAAAGATTCCTTCCTTGACTTTGTAGTGTTTTGGAAATGCTCCTCCAAAGCATTACATATATCACTTGCACTTTCAAGACCTCTAATATGAGGTAGCAAGTAGTCATTGACTCCCATGTAGATAATGCTCCTTGCTTGAGCATCCTTCTTCATCCAAGTCTTCAAATCTAAACGTTCATTCCTAGTTGGAACACTAGGATCTCAGACTTGTGGTTTTTCTTCTTCACCTGTGATGTAACCTATTAAATCCTTGCTCATGAGATGAGCCTCCATTCTCATTGACCATGCTTGATAGTTTTCTCTATCCAATTTCTCTATCTAAATGGAATCTTCCATCTTTTCTTTTCCTGTGTATTAAATTTTTCAATCTTTATGAGGAATAAGTATACCTTTACTTTGAATGAAGTTCCTTTTGATCTTCTTGATGACTTCAGGCCTCCTTCTCAAGATTTCACTTCAAACTTCCACCTTCTGAACCTTCAAGTGTTGACTTTTGTACGACTGCAGCAGTCGAGGTCCTCCTTTCTTCAATTTTGATGATTCTTGCCCTAATATCACTAATGGAAAGTGTTAATCTCCAAAAGAACAAGCTATCCTTGATGTTAGAGAACCTCTATATCAAGAACAACTCAAAACATTTACCGATTTGTAGGATCAATACTAGATTTTCAAAATCTTGAACAAATTGTGAAGAGAGTGAATACTCAAAAGTCTGCTGCATATAATTCACTCATTGACTGATCAAATGTGTAAAGTGTTTCATAGAACTGTGCACATGGTGTCGCCTATAGATTGTGCACCTTCTCCAATTTAAATCACCTCAAAAGATTAATTATATCTTGAGAAAAGATCCTTACAATTCATCTATGTCTAAAACTACACTTTTTTAGAGTCGACTTTGACACTTGTAACTTCTAAAGCATAGATCTCTCAAATTACAACCCATTTATTCAAATGGCTTTAGCCATAGGTAGCTTACCTTCCAAATTAAAGAATAAGTTCTCGCTTTCTCAAAAATTTACACTGTGGAAGGAGAAATGACCAAAACATTAGCATCAAATTTTGCACCTGTTGTAACTTCACTTCTTCACATTTACACATGTCAATGTTCCTACTCTCAATTCTCTCAAGCTGATCACAAGTAAGATCTGAAAACTTGTACAGAGGTCAATCAACTATAGACTTAGACTTGTACAAAAGCATTTCACAAAAGATTAAACACAGAAGGAGTACTCAGAAAAAGATCGCACACAATATTTCTTCTTCTCTGAGAATTTTTACATCTAGATGAGAGAGAGAGAGAGATTTTCCTCACTTCTAAAGTGTCTAATGACTTCTAATTCTTCTCATCTCATGTTCTCTCATCCATGTCCTGATATTCTACTTGTATATATAAGCATATATCTACAAGCGCATGACAATACAAAAGGTATAAGTGAGCTAGCTATAAGTTTAATGTACATATGTATACAAGTCTTCATTTTCTGAATGTGCACTATCATGAGCAATCATACAATAAGCATGGATTTAAGTATTCAGAGAAGCTTGAATTGGTACACATAGATGTGTGGGGACCATTAAAGGATTTTAGTATAAATGGTTCAAGATATTATGTGATTTATGTTGATGATGCTACCAGGTGGATCACTATCTATGTGATCAAAGATAAATCAGAGGTATTTAATACATTCAAACATTATCATGTGTATGCAAAAAGAATCACAGGTCAAAAGTCGAAGAGACTACGGCCAGATGGTGGGGGAGAGTATTTCTCTAATGATTTAAGTGATTACTTATTGAATGTAGGTATAAAAAGAGAAGTTACTTGCAGGTATTTCCCTCAAAAAAATGGTGTAGAAGAAAGGAGAAATAGAACTCGTGTTGAGTTTGCAAGATCCATGATGAAGGAGAAAAATTGTCCAAAAAAATTATTTGTGGGCTGAGGCTGTAAATATAGCTACATATTTGGTTAATAGGTTGCCATGTAAAGCTTTGCAGGATATGACACCATATGAGGCATGGTGGGGTAAGAGACCTACCTTAGATCATTGCAAAGTATTTGGATATTTGGCCTATGCATATGTGCCATCTCAGTTGAGGCATAAATTGGAACCTAAAGCTTAAAAGTATGTGTTCATTGGATATGATGACAACCAGATGGGTTATAGGTTGTGGAGTCCAAGGATGTTACATTTGATGAGCAAGGTACTTGGTGTTGATATATTTAGGTAGTGATGTGTGTGAACACTCTAGGACTGTCGGGGCACTTTTTTCCCTCTTTAGGAGGTTTTTTTCCCCCGGCTTGTATATACGCCTATTGCCCTAATGGGCTACTTATATTTGTACATTCTCTAGTAATACATTCAGTCTTGTGTGTTGTGCTCCAAGCTTCTTCTTCTTCCTTGTGCTGTTCGCGTGCTTCCGCAGACAACTAACTCCAACAATTGGTATCAGAGCAGGTCGTTGCTTCTTCTAGGGCGCCGTCGACACTCCTCCGTTTGCAGTCTCAGATTCGCACAAAATTTGGTGAGCATACTCAGGGTGTTTCCGAGATCAAAACTGCTTCGCTTTGTGGTGCCAAAATCGCGATCTGAGCTCGTTTCGGCCTCCGAACGCACTATCGTAGTGCTTGTGTAGGCTATTTCGTCCTTTTGTGCCAAAGGTATATACCAGTTTTTGTTCGCCAGTTTAAGCGTCTCGAAGTCTGCTACAGGTCTAGCAGAACTCGTCTCAGCAGTTCTGTTCAACTTTTTGAGATACAGTCAATTTTCTGCATCAAGGTATTTTAGTCACCGGCCATGGCTGAAAGCAATGATGTATTCCGTATGTTGGCTGTTGAGGATAAGTCGGATGGTACCAACTACCCATTATGGGCTTATATGATGCGACATGTACTGGTTGCAAAAGGATTGTGGAACATTGTGCAGGGTGTTGAAAGACGTCCTGTTACACCTGTAACGACAGGTACTGCAAATACAGGTGTTGGAGCTGATGAAGATGGTGTCGAAGATGATATTCCGCAGATTCCTGTTCGTGCTGCTGTTTCTGTTGCACCTACTGCAGAGCAGATTCGTTGGGATGGCAGAGATGCCCAGGCACATGCATTGATAGCTTTGTCTGTCAAACGTGCCATTATTCCTCACATTCGCTCTTGCAGAACAGCAAAGGATGCTTGGGATACACTTACCACTTTGTACCAGGCTAGGAATGAGGCTCGTGTTGCTTACCTCCGAAAACAGTTGGAGAGTGAGCACATGAATGAAGGTGATTCAATGGACAGTTTTCTTACAAAGATCAAAGACCTGAAGGAACAATTGATTTCTGCTGATGAGGTTATACCAGATAGCTCACTTGTGCAGACCGTTCTGAATGGCCTTCCTGATTCATATCAGAGTTTTGCCTCTACTCTTCGATTGATGATGAAAGGCAATCCAAATGCCTTGTCATTTGAGGAATTAGTCTCTGTTCTGTTGCAGGAAGATCAGTCCAGGCAGAACAGGTCCATTATGCGTGTTGCAGATCAAGCTTTCCAGGCTAGTCAGAAGGGCAAAGGAAAATGGAGCTCTTCTACTAGTAAGCAGAAATCTGCAAATGCTGCACAATCGAAGAACCAGGATAAAGATGAGAAGAAATCAGAAAAGCAGAAATTGTTCTGCAAGTACTGTAAAGGAAATGATCATATTATAAAGAACTGTCCAAAACTGGCTGCTAAAGAGGCAAAGAAGAAAGAGGCTGGAATGGTTGTTGCAGAGGCCTCTACACCAAAAATAGATTCTGCAAATCTTGTGCAGGAAGAAGAATGGGCGTTTACTACTGTCTGCAGTTTTGACCCATCTTCTCATGATTAGTGCATGTCTGCAGTAGACTCAGATGTTTGGTACTTTGATAGTGGGGCAACCAAACATATTACCTCGCAGCGCAGTTTCTTCTCTTCACTCGAGCCTGCCCCTACAGGGAATACTGTCACGTGCACCAATAACTCCTCTTATCCTGTTATGGGAGTTGGTAAGATCATTCTGACTACTGCTGATGGTAGTTCTTTCACTTTGTCAGATGCTTTATTTGTGCCAGGGATCAAAAAGAACCTGTTATCAGTTTCTGCATTAGCCAAGATTGGCTTGGTTGTGAAATTCGTTGATGACAGGTGTACAGTCCATGATCTCTCAAATGGCGATGTGATTATTGCTTCTGGCATTTTATGTCGTGGGCTGTATAAGCTCATAGACTATGAAAAATCTGTGAATGATTCGGCATGTGCAGTTCATGATTCTCAGGCTATGTCAGATGCAAAGCTTTGGCATGCACGCTTTGGTCATCTGAATTTTGCTAGTTTGTTACGCCTGCAGAAATCTGAAATGGTGTCCTCTTTGCCCAAACTTGAGGCACCTGGAAAACATGTTTGTGAAGGCTGTATTTTGGGCAAAATGCAGCGTTCTTCCTTTCCAAAAGATGGTTCAGTTCGGGCTATGCAGAAATTGCAGCTTGTACATAGTGATGTCTGTGGTCCTATGCAGACACCCTCTTTTGGAAATTACCTTTACTTCGTGACTTTCATTGATGATTTTTCCAGGCATGCATGGATATATCCACTCAAAGCAAAGTCTGAAGTGTTCATGTGCTTCAAACAGTTTTTGGTTTTAGTCGAAAATCTGTCAGCATGTAAAATGGGCACCCTCCGTTCTGATCGAGGGGGCGAATATATGTCTTCAGATTTTAATGCATTTCTGGCTGAACGTGGGATAAAACACCAGTGTACAGTGCCGTATACACCTCAACAGAATGGAGTTGCTGAACGAAAGAACAGGTCACTCATGGAGATGGCGAGGTGCATGGTCAAAAGTCAGGGTTTACCACATAGTTTCTGGCTTGAGGCTGTCATGTGTGCAGCATATGTACTGAACAGGTGTCCCACTAAAGCGTTGCAGTCTATCACTCCATATGAGGCTTGGCATGACTGCAAGCCATCTGCTGCTCATCTGCGTGTTTTTGGTTGTTTGGCATATGCATTAGTGCCTGAACAACATCGCAGAAAATTGGATGATAAGGCAGTAAAATGTATTTTTGTTGGGTACAGTTCTGAAAGTAAAGGCTATCGTCTGTATCATCCACAGACTAAACGCATTCTGGTTAGCCGTGATGTTGTCTTTGTGGAAGATGTTATTCAGCCATTGCTTTCATGTACTAAGGAGACATCTGTTAGCTCCAAAGACATGTATGATACTTTGATGCCTCTTTTTACAGGTGGACAGGCTAGCGCTGGTCCTAATGAGGCAACTTCTCAGCCTTTGCAGGTTTCATATGATGATGCAGATCATTCCATTTCTGATGCAGATTTACATGATGCACTTGTTGATGAGAGAGCTGATATTGAACAAGCAAAAACTATGCCAAAATGGCTGGTGCAGACTTTGCGTGACAGCAAATTAGATGCACCTTTGTCATATCGTACTCGTTCAGGCTCTCATAGTACCTTCTTTGCATCAGATTGCTATGCTATGGCTGCATCTAGTCTCTCTGATGAGAATGAGCCTGTTTCTTTTGATGAAGCACAAAATTCAGAAAATTGGATGGCTGCTATGCAATCTGAATATGATGCTATAATGAAGAATGGTACATGGTCTTTATGTGACTTGCCTCCTGGCAAGAAGGCCATTGGCACTAAGTGGGTATACAAGCTGAAGCGTAAACCTGATGGTATAGTTGACAGGTATAAGGCTAGGCTTGTTGCAAAGCGTTATGCGCAGGAAAGAGGCATTGATTTTGATGAGACCTTTGCACCTACATGCCGTATGACTACTGTTCGGAGCATTTGTGCACTTGCAGCCCATCATGGTTGGAATGTACATCAGTTGGACATTAAAACAGCATTTCTGAATGGTGACTTGCATGAAGAAGTGTATGTTTTTCAGCCCCGTGGCTTTGTGCAGAAAGGGCATGAAAACCAGGTGTGCAGGTTAAAGAAGGCGTTATATGGTTTAAAGCAAGCACCACGTGCTTGGTATGAGAAAATACATGCCTATCTGATTGCACATGGTTTTGAGAACAGTCCAACTGAAAGCACCTTATATGTTAAGCGTGCTAATGATGTGCTTTTGATCATTGTTGTCTATGTAGACGACATGCTGCTCACTGGTCCTCTTGAGAAGCATATTGCTGATTTCAAGGCTGATTTGCATGCCTCATTTGAGATGTCTGATTTGGGGCATTTGCATCACTATTTGGGCATTCAGTTTATGCACGTTGATGGTGGAATGGCTTTGTGTCAAACGAAATATATTGACACATTATTGCAGCGTTTTGGCCTTGAAGACTGTAAGCCTATTGCCACTCCTATGGAGACAGGTTTACGATTGAGTCTTCATGATGCTGGAGATGCATTTGATGCTGTTCTCTATCAGCAAGCTGTTGGATGCTTGATTTATTATGCATTACTCGGCCAGATATTCAGTTTGCTGTCTCACAGATGAGCAGGTTTATGCATTGCCCAGGAGTCACGCATTGGAAAGTGGTTAAGCGCATCTTTCGCTACTTGAGTGGTACACGGCTACTGGGGTTGTTTTATCCCAAGGGGGGATCACTACCGCCAGATTTGCATGCTTTTTCTGACTCAGATTGGGCTGGTTGCTATGACACTCGTGTGTCCACCAGTGGTTTTTGCTTCATGCTTGGTAGCTCATGTATATCTTGGTTGAGCAAGAAGCAGCCTACTGTGGCCACTTCCAGTTGTGAGGCTGAGTATAGAGTAGCTTTCACAGCGACTGTTGAGTGTGTGTGGCTCAGACACCTTATGGCTGATTTGGGTGTTGGCCAGTCTTCTCCCACCACCATCTTCACTGACAGTCAGAGCGCATTGGCAGTTGCGAGGAACCCTGTGTTCCATGCTCGCACTAAGCACATTGAGGTGCATTATCACTATGTCAGGGAGAGGTTCTCTGCTGGGGAGATCAGCTTGGCATATGTGCCCACGCAGGAGAACATTGCAAACCTTTTCACGAAGGCTCTGCCTAGGGAGAAATTTAAGGCTTTCCGCAAAGCTTTGGGCTTACTTCCTTTTGTGGAGTGATTTCCACATAGCTTGGCACTTCCTTATACATGAGTGCCAGCTCCTTGTTCACCGCATCACTCCCAGGGGGGATTTGTTGATATATTTAGGTAGTGATGTGTGTGAGCACTCTAGGACTGTCGGGGCACTTTTTTCCCTCTTTAGGAGGTTTTTTTCCCCCGGCTTGTATATACGCCTATTGCCCTAATGGGCTACTTATCTTTGTACATTCTCTAGTAATACATTCAGTCTTGTGTGTTGTGCTCCAAGCTTCTTCTTCTTCCTTGTGCTGTTCGCGTGCTTCCGCAGACGTCTAACTCCAACACTTGGTTTGCACGTACAATCAATAGTCATGTAGGTGATGAAGAAATTGTGCATCAAAAGAAAGGTAAATCAAAGGTTCAGATATTTGATGAAGAAGAGAACAACGAAGTACAAGTTGAAGTTGAAGAAGTGCCAAGATTTGAGCCAAAATGTGATGAACCAAAAACTTGAGTTAATATGTTGATGACATAATTATTACATGTATAGATGAGAAGGTCATACAAAGCCTAAAGAAGCAAATGGAAAAAGAGTTCAAGATTAGTGACTTGGGAGACTTGTCATATTTCTTGGGCATGGAGATCTCATATACTCAACATGGAGTGTATGTTACTCAAGAAAGGTATTTGAAGAACTTGTTCATCAAGTTTAAAATGAATGACTACAGGAAAGATCCTACTCCAATGGAGGGGAATCACAAATTGAGCAGATATGGAGGAGAAGAATTCAAGGACATGAAGTTATATCAAATTTTGGTTGGTAGTCTAATCTATGCTACATTAACTAGGCCTGATTTCTCATATGTAGTTGGAGTGTTGTCTCAATTCATGCATTGTCCTAGGAAAGAACATTGGGTTGTAGGTTTGGGTTGTAGGACAAAGAGAGTTGAGATATATTAAGGGGACTAAAGGAAGTTTTGTATTGTGGTTTTACATCAGATACAAACATCAAGATATATAGTGATACAGATTGGGCACGTAATCCTGATGATAGAAGATCAACATATGGATACTTGTGTTATGTGGGAGATAAGCTAATCTCTTGGTGCTCTAAGAAGAAACACATAGTTGCTTTATCATCTACAGAGGCAGAGTACAAAGGTATGGTTGAAGCTGCAAAGGAACTCAGATGGCTAAAGACTCTCATGAAGAGTTTTGACATCACTCAGAGTACACCCACTATTCATGGAGATAACATGAGTTCATTGTATCTAGCTACTATCCCTATTTTTCATGCCAGGACTAAACACATTGAGATTCAGTATCACTTTCTAAGAGAGAAGGTGATTGATAAGGAGATTGAAGTCATACATACTTCAACAAAAGATCAGATTGCAGATATACTAACCAAAAGCTTGGATGGACCAAAGCTGCAAAGATTTAAAGACATGGCAGGTATAAAGAAGATAGAGAAAACCTCAACTGATGATTGGGGGGGAGCTATTGGTGCAAGTCAACCACCAATTGATGTTTCGAATGAAGGATTGAAGTCAAAGATTGAAAAAATATTAGTCTATGAAGCTTGAAGATAGTGCACATTTAGAAAATGAAGACTTGTATACATATGTACATTAAACTTATAGCTAGCTCACTTATACCTTTTGTATGGTCATGAGCTTGTACATATATGCTTATATATACAAGTAGAATGTTGGGACATGGATGAGAGAGCATGAGATGAGAAGTCATTAGACACTTTAGAAGTGAGGAAGATCTCTCTCTCATCTAGATGTAAAAATTCTTAGAGAAGAAGAAATATTGCACCCGATCTTTTACTGAGTACTCCTTTTGTGTTTAATCTTTTGTGAAATTCTTTCTACAAGTCTAAGTATATAGTTGATTGACCTCTATACAAGTTTTCATATCTTAATTATGATGAGGTTGAGAGAATTCAGAGTAGGAACATTTACATGTGTAAATGTGAAGAAGTGAAGTTGCAACAGGCACAAAATGTGATGCTAATGTTTTGGTCAATTCTCCTTCCAGAGTGTAAAGTTTTGAGCAAGTTGGAAGGTAAGCTACATATGGCTAAAAGCATTTGAATAAACGGGTTGTAGTTTGAGAGAACTATGCTTTAGAAGTTACAGGTGTCAAAGTTGACTGTAGAAAAGCACAGTTTTAGACATAGGTGAATTGTAAGGATCATTTCTCAGGATATACTCAATCTTTTGAGATTATTTAAATTGGAGAAGGTGCGCAATCTATAGGGGACACCTTATTTCACATTTGATCAGTCAATGAGTGAATTATATGTAGCAGACTTTTTTAGTGTTAACTCTCTTCACAGTTTGTTCAAGATTTTGATAATCTAGTATTGATCCTCCAAATTGGTAAAGGTTTTGAGTTGTTCTTGATATAGAGGTTCTCTAACATCAAGGATAGCTTGTTCATTAGGAGATTAACACTTTCCATCAACACACATATACACACACATGCATACACACATATACACACACATATACCCACACATATATACATACATATATGCAAACACATGCATACACACATACACATACATACACACATATACATACATACATATACATACACACATATACACACATACACAGAAGATTATATCTATACCTTTTGTTTCTCCATCTTTTACTTCAAAGATTTTGAAGTTCCTATTCATAATCGCTAATGAAGGCTTGCATGCATTTGCTATTATATGCTACAAAATTAGAAACATCACTTTTTTCTTGCAATGTAAATTGAAATGGAACTCCTTTACCTAATAATAGATCATCTTTTATTTTTGAAGAAGACTCGTTCGTCCATGCACATGGAGATTCCTCATGAACTCTTTCAATGTATTCACTAACATAGTACATGCACTCCTCAAGCATGCACCCCTTTGCCATAGATCCTTCTAGTTTTGCTTTTTGTCACACACAAACTTTTAATATTCCCATAAATTGCTAGACCCAAAATATCCATCAAGTGTTTACAAAACTTGCAATCTCTATTTCATCCACAAGATGGACTAATAAATCAACTTGAATATCAAAAAATGATGTTGGAAGCTCTTTCTCCATCAAACATAGTGGCTCTTTGCATTCACATTTCTTTTGTAGGATCGAGTCTTTTTCACTCTCTTTACATGCTTCAAAATGTTATGCCAATCATGTGTCTTTAACCCCAAAAAGGTTCTATCATCCATAATAAACATGTTTTGGAAAGATGCTCCATATCCTCTAGGTGTTTGAATGGATTGAATCCTATTGTTTACATCTTGTATCTATTTTGTCTTAAGTACCCAAGGAGCAGGTGCATAAGTTATTTCTGGTCGATTTCTATCTAAAATTAGCCATAACTTTGGTTTTGAGTTTTGATCTTTTAAACCATTTCTTGATGCTATTGTGTCTTTTAGTCCATAAGATGTTGCCTTAATGATTAACCACTATTCTTGAATATATGCATAGAATCAAGAAGATGACAGATTTTTAGATCTCTCCAATACTCCAAAGAATACCATATGGACACATTCTGTGTTAGCGCCAATTTTCCTTTAGCTCTAATCTTTACATTCTCATCATCTTCATTATCATTGAAGATTTCAGATAGTGGATCTATAAGAGGTCCATCTGTCCATTTTTGATACCAATCCATAGATGTTGTTGGTTTTCAACACTCACTTGTTTCTATCTTTCCAATAAAGTGTATCGCTTCTCTTTTGCACCTTAATGGATGATCCTCAAGCAAGGACAGTCGATGTCGAAGATAAATATGTTTAGTGCAATTCTTACTATAAACTAATCCCAACAAATCACCACAATCAGGAAAAACTTTATATCCCTTAGTAGATATTCCTCCATCATAAAAATGCCAAAAATATAATTTGATTAAGTCACATACAATTGTATACGTATTAAATAAAACAATTACATCATTACCTAAACAAACACCATATCTTGTAAAATTGTGTATAGTCCAACCCATAATTCTATGAGCCATAATGTGTCTTTGATTGATGCTTTTTGATACATCAATGACATTAATACCTATCTATAACTCTTGGAGATGGTCAATGTGAGGAGTAAGATATATATTCATGTCTTTAATTTGTCTTTTTCTCAAGATTAAAAGTGAAAGCATTAAATGTTCCTTTCTAATGCTAACGTATGGTGGGAGATTGTAGTTGATGACTACAACATGCCATGATGACCATCTAGTAGATTTCATTGAAAATGTATTAACCCCATAAAATGCAAATCTTAACTCTAGATTGTGTGGCTCTTGTGCAAAATTAGACCATCTAGAATCCATATGTTGAAAAGTTGCACTATTTGCTGGAATTTGCATTACTACATCAGTACTTTTAAGATCAAATCCCCATGTCAAAAGCTTTGATAATTTAGGGCTTTACAACATGTGTTTAATTCATGGAGCCAATGGAAAATTTCTCAATACCTTCTTAAGGACTTTACCCTTTTCATCCTTATGGTGAGTAGATTGAGAATTTGGACATGTCAAAGAGTCTTCATATTCACCTCTATATAAAAGACAATCATTAGGACATGCGACGGAGATAATTTATACCAAGATTATTGATTATCTTCTTTATTTCATCATGTGATGTAGGAAGAATATTCTTGCTTGGTAAAAACTTTTCAAATAGTAACATGTAAGTTCAAGAAAAAAGGTGATATGAATAATAATAATAAATAAATAAATGGGACATTAAAAATTATACATCAATGGTGTAGAAACACACACGTTACTCCATCCAAAATGATTTTGAAGATTGAGAATAATTAATCTTGCATTTAGTCTTGTCAAGCGACTTCTTTGTATGTATGTTTTAGAAATTCTTCTCGAAGACATTTCTCATTTTAAGAAATATAAGTGCTTTTTCAATCATTCTCATACCAATCCTCAATAAAATTTTCCGTGCCATAATCTTCATCATTATCACAAAAATCTTGTACTTTATTTTCTTCGATCACTTTTGCATAACCTTGTCATGAAAGCTTTTGATAAATGAGCACTTATTGGCAACTTGGAATGGTGTGGTGGAAGATCATCAATGTCATACATTGAAATCTACACACATGAAAAAGAAATATTAGTATTGCATACATGAATGAGAATTAAACTTTAAACATAAATTTAAATATGAAAGTTAAAGTGAAAAGAGTTTCAATCAATTAGAGTTTTCAATGGAACACAAGATAGGTGGATAGAAAGTTTTCATTGCTCTCTAGCTAAAAGTTTCTCTTGGAGGCCTATGCCATCGATAATTCACTACTAGTTCATCACCAACATGTAATGAAGTAATAGCATTGACAACTATGCATCTTGCTACATTTCTACTCATTTATGGTGATTCGTGACTATGCTTACGCTCCTCAAATATGCAATTAGACATTGAACTATTATATCCTTAACTATGATTTATGAAACTTGCTATATTTCCATGCATGTAGGTTCTTCCATCAATATATAATGTTTCATTTTTGGCATCTATAATCCCTCTATTAGCAAGGAAGGTGCATTCGAGCATAATCCATGAGCAGTGTAGCTTGGAACATAACATGTAAGTCCATGTGAATCTCTCCATCCATATACAGGATTAAAAAATGATATAAGAGTGACTTCAGAATTCAGAGGCACATACAAATCCTCTACAATAAAGAGACCACAACCAAAACCAGTAATAGTGGAGGGTGCAAGCATATATAGATTACACCAAAAGCTAAAAACCTCTCCATCTAAAGGAAGTGGTCCTCTTTTCCATCCTCCATATCTTCTTCTATCAGATGTTTGTACTAGAGGACAATCACGAGTGGGCACTGGATAATCTTTAGACATTTCAGTCTTTAAACTAGGGATAGAGGATTTTGAGAAACCTGTGTAATTGATGAATGGAAGGTCCATAACATGTATGAGGTATATGAGCATGATTTGTAGGAGAATCATCGTCATCATCGAGCAAATATTCATTTATATTAAGTATAACTTGGTTTTGTATATATTTTTCAAATAAAATAATGACATTAATTTATACAATCAATACATACCCAAGCTATATCATGTTCATCAGGTGGTGGTGCACAGTCAAAACTACCATACTCTACCTCATGTTCAATACATTCCAATTATGGTTTTTCATACGAGCCATAACAAAAATTACACCAACATATAGTATGCTCTTGATAGTAAAAATGATCTTGTCGTTGCATGGACAAGAGGTGGTGGAGTACCCTATGACTGATCAACATTTGATTATTATATAACAAAAAAAACATATATCATTCATGTATGTATCTATCAAGTACTAGAATTAAAAATTTGATTTACTTACAATAAGTAGTCCTTGCACGATTAGGAGACGATGGTGGAGTTCCCTTTGATTGATCAAAATCTGATTGTGTATGAAATAAAAGTACTAGATATTAATAACCTGATTATTTCCATACATACACATCTACATTTATACATACACACATATTCACATATACACTAATACACATTTTGACATATAAATACACATACAAAACTATAAATGTATGATGTGTGTATGCATGTATGTATATGTTGATGTATGTCTATGTATGTCTATGTGTGTATGTATTTATTATGTATGTGTGTCTATTTATGTGTGTGGTTATGTGTATGCATGTATGTGCATGTGTATACATGTATGTGTGTGGTTATGTATTTGCTATGTATGTGTATGTATGTATATGTGTATGTGTATGCATGTATATGTGTGTATGTGTATGTGTACATATGTATGTATTGTTGGAACAACAAGCTTTCATTATGCTTCAAGAGGACATGTTCTTCATCCAATCAATCTAAAATACCAAACCTACTTGATTCCAAAATAAAACTCATGTAGAAAAGGCATGGTTATTTCCTCAAGAGTCTATATAAAGAGTCTACATCATTTGTACATTAAGTAGATTGTTGATTTGAAGTAATATGTATTCTTCTTGATCATTTCTTGGTGCCACTTCAATTTTTAACTCTTTCTTCCTCAGACTCGGTCTACTTGCAGAGATTTTTGCTCTCTCTACAAAGTTTCAAGTCTTGATTCTAAGCACTCAATCGAAAGGTATAATTGTTTGGTTTATGTATACAAATTAGTAGATCGTTTGGTTCATTATTTTCAGAAAAGTTTTGGAATCTCCGGTTCATTCTCTTTACATCCCTGAAAAATCGGGAGAACACTAGTTTAGTGTAAAGTGATTTCTCCTATAGTTGTTATAAATCGGGGATTGTATGCCTTATAGCAAGCCACACCTATGTATTACACTAGTGTAAGAGGAATTTTTCCAATTGTAACTATGCTAGCTGCTCTTAGTGTCTAGAGTCACAACTTCCATCCAAATTTAGAATGTTTCTGTGAGTTGGTCAAGGTGCAAGTTATCTGTTTTGCATCAACTTGTTCTTGTTGATGGTCCAAAGTATGTATTGGGTTTTATTGCATTAACCACAAGCCTTCAAGGTCTATTTTACATATGCAAAGAGCTAGCCCTAGTCCTATGCTTATTTGCTGGACCAACTTAAACACTTGATAACTCATCCTTCCAAGCCTCCCCAAGCTTCTCCAACTTTCTTTGAGTGGTATTAGAGCAACTTCAAGATGGGAGATGGCTTTCCATCAATGACCGAGAATCTTGATAGACACAATTATGTTGCTTGGCAAATCAAAATGGAGGATTATTTGCAAGAAAGAAACCTTTATGGGATTGTATCAATTGATGAAGCAATGCCTATTCCAAGATACAAAGGAGGACCTACTCAAGAGGAAATAGATAGACTCACACTTTGGTGTGCAAAGGATGCCCATGCAAGGTCATACATAATGAACTCCATCTCTGATTTTCTATTACCATATATTAGATGAAGAAAGACATCTCAAGAGACTTGGGATGCCCTAGTGAGTTTCTTTTCTGCTAGTACAAAGGCAAGGAAGAACATCTTTGGAATGCGTTCAACTAGATGAAGAAGAGTCCAAAACAAACCATCATTGAGTTTGCTACTAAGATCAAGGAGGTTTTTGATCAATTGACATCCATTAGAGAGCTAATTGAAGAAGAAGCCACCATGAGGCAAATTCCCAATGGGATTAGTGGTGACAAGCAATGGCATTCTTTCACCATAGTCTATGATCTCATCATGGATGTGCAAACTCTAGACTTCAACATCTTTCTTGGACGACTCTTCAATCAAGAGGCCAACAGTAGCATAAAGGAAGGTAACTCCTATCATGGTAATTCAACTATTGCTCTATATGTGGATAAGAAGGACAAGAAGTTGAAAGGCAAGAGGAAGGAAGAAGATGAAGAGGAGACTTCCCAAGCTAACTTTTCAGGCAAGAGCAAGTGGAAAGGGAAGAAGAAAGGACCAAAGCATGACAAGACAAAAGGCAAGAATGTTCAACCTTGTGCCATCTGTGATAAGACCAACCACACCATTTAGAATTAATAATTCAATGGGAAGACCCAGAAAGGAAGTGGAAGAGGTGGATATGGTAGCAATAGAGGCAGAGGTGGTGTTAATGGGGCAATTGCATCATCATCATCAAGAGATTATTATACACGCATTACTTTTCATGAAGATGACAAAGATGGAAACATGGTACTAATTATGTGATGTTGAGGATGCACAAAACTTAATAGAGGGAGAATAACATGCGATCAAAAGGGGAAAGAGGAAAAAAACATAGAGAGCATACAAATCTTACACATTAAGATAACAAAGAAGAAGATGAACTGATCGTGTAAGACATACCCGATCATTTCTCAGACGTGCATTCCTAATGCGCTTGTGTTTCATTAATTATATTTATACATATTTTCATGCCCATTCATAAGGGACTTGTACCCAATCATTGCACCCCTTAGTCAATCCTTCCATTAAACCTTAATAAAACTTCAAAATGCTAACATCTACAAACCACTCTAACATGGGCATGCACGGTCGACTCGAATCATACACAATGCTTACCAATGTCCTAGGTTTTTCTAAATGCTTCTAGCCTTATGAACAAGGCTTGCAAATAGAAATGCATGGTAAGACCATGGTATGAAGTGCAAAAAATGCCCATAACGAGTCCAGAACTAGGAGAAATGTGTAATGCAAAGCAAAGTGCCTGGAACTTAATCAAATATATGCAAGTACACTACACACAACCCATAGTCTGCCCTCGTATGTGCATTAGCATGAAGTACAAAAATGACATAATTACATTCCTTCATCTTATACATCAATTACATCATAATCATGTGTCTTCCTACAATACATCATTATCATATACAATATATGCAAAATTTGCAAGAGGGATGGATCATCCAATCATAGCATTATAATCGTCAATCTTCACTTCGTTTTTGTAGATTTTTCTCCCCATAAACACTACAATATGAATCATCAAATTATGATCAAGCATAGCTTGTCTTTTTGGACTAGTACAACTAGTATCAAAGAACAATGAAGAATTAAACCACCATGACGGCATGTATCCCGTAGTCCCACATAATCCACCATGCAAATCATGCATACAAAAGAAAAAAAATCAATGAATGCTTCTGCAGTGTCAATGCTACCTCACATTCACAAAGCACATGGAGTGTTTCTGCCAGCTTAACACTACCTCAAACTACTATCTATTCTCTCTCTCTCCCTCTCTCTCTCTCCCTCTCTCTCTCTCTCTTTGTGGCGTGCCCTTACTCTCTCCCCACATGGGTTCTCACTGCCAGATTATGATTGTGCCCATAAGATAACGGACAAGGCTATGATGATGAACAAAGCACCTCGTCGTGAACAATTAGGATTGACTATGCAGCACACAATTCGGGGCTTGACATGGGCCTGCTCAGCAGCGTGCTATAATACCATGCCTATCCCTAATCCCAGAGAGGGAGGTGAGCGCTGCCCCACACATGGCATGGAAGGCCTTAAATGCTTGTGGACGGCCGATAGTACCGACGACCGTAGTAGGTAATTTGGAGAAGAATCTACTTGCCAATCATTACAACCGGCATCTACCCAAGAGGATTGCTCAATGGTACTTCGGAGAATCATAATGTAGTAATTATGATACTAGCACATATGTGGTAGTGGGGATGCATTAGCAGAGTTGCGAAATGTATGGACACCGGAATCTAACCGGAACATGCCCCTAGAGAGCACCACACACCACCAAATTGGACACTCGACATGACCATAATATCACCATAGGACTGCAAGGGAGGACCGGGATGGATCAAAGAAACCAAAACCATCAAAGGCAATCATGGTAAACCGGAAATTAGCATCAGCAATTTTAGGCCAGACTAGGTGGGAATTATGGAGTGAGTAGAAGTCACTAGGTTGGAGCAGCAAAACACCGAAAATAGCATCGAAATGTCATCATCAAGTAACCAAAACACTGGAAAGTTTGAATCTTTCACACCAGAATCATCCGACTATCACCGGACTCGACAAGCACCAAAACACACCGAAAAAATAGCAGCCAAATACCGAAGTCACTAAAATGAGCACATGCAAACCAGAGAATGCACGCATGGGTGCATACCGATGATTACGGGGAATGATGGTGTAGTGAGAAAAGGGTAGCGCTTGGGCAGCACCCCATGATTGGACTCATTGGAGTACCACAATGTATTACCTAGATCAGCCTAGTGAGCAAAAAACAAATGGGCGACAAGCAAGCGGGATGATGTCAGGAGAACGGGTCAGAGGGGACAACCAGATTAGCTAGGTGCTCATTAGATTAAGAGTGCAATGGCATCGTAATTGATCACCGGATTAGTAGTGTAATGGATCACCAGATTAGCATCATATGCTCGATTGTGGCAGGCAAGCCCCAAGTGGTATCCAAATAATGAGCAATAGTGACCGAATAATGAGCATGCTATGAATCGATGCTTAGTGTAAGTATACCGAAGGTGACCATCATCTGCACATATAGATGGTGAACAAAATGGTGCACAAAGTTTGCGCCATAGGTTATCGATCCCATGCATGCATGTGATCATCCATGTCGCAATGGGCAGTTATCAAATTAGTAGCGTAAGTGTAAAGGCAGAAGTGTGCATCACGGAAGCATTTCGTAAGGTTCATCATGGTCTTTCGTGTGCACAGAACATGAAGAGACTCCATGAATCATACCTCGAGGGTCCACGAATGCACAGATGGCAAAAGCCCAGTGCCTTCCTCTAGTGCTCTAGCTGCTAGAGCCAATGGGGGTAAGTCGTGATGGCGCCAATGTTAATGGGGCAATTGCATCATCACCATCAACAGATAATTACGCAGACATTCCTTTTCGTGAAGATGACAAAGATGGAAACATGGTACTAATTATGTGATGTTGACGATGCATATAACTTAATAGAGAGAGAGAATAACAAATGATCAAAACGAGAAAGAGAAAAGAAACGTACAGAGCATACAAATCTTACACATAGAGATAACGAAGAAGAAGATAAACTTACAGTGTAAGACATACCCGATCATTGCTCAGACGTGAATTCCTAATGCCCTTGTGTTTCATTAATGAAAGTAATATATTTATACATATTTTCATGCCCATTCGTATGGGACTTGTACCCATTCATTGTACCCCTTAGTCAACCCTTCCATTAAACCTTAATAAAACTTCAAAATGCTAACATGTACATGCCACTCTAACAGTGGACACAACTTCAACAATAACAATAGAGGCCATAAGAGAAGGTACTACAACAATTATTACGAAGATCAACAACATGAAGACTCATTGCTCTTGATGAATCTAAGCTAGAAGGAAGGTAAAGATGAGGATTATGTGTTGTACATAGATCGAGGATTTTCAAATCATGTTGTCTGCAACATAGCTCTCTTATCTAAGTTGGAAAGTCCAAAGCAAAGGCTTGAGGTTCAAACAGGGAATGACACAAAGCATACTATGTGGATAAGATTGTTAATGTCAACACTTCCAATGGCAAGATAAATATTCTGAGAAAGATACTTTATGTTCCCACTATTACAAAAAACCTAATAAGTGTAGGCCAAATAGTTGAGAAAGGCTTGCAACTTAGGCTCACCCAACATGGATCTTTTGTCCAAGATCCATGTCAGAGCTTCTAGAAGATAGTTAGAGGTGAGAAGCATGGTTAGCTCTTTTTTTAAAGTAGGAGAAACCAAAAATATAGCTATATTTGACTTTGGGTCTCAAACCCTAAGTGAGCTCGAAGTGTGGCATAAGAGGCTAGCTCATGTGAATGAAAGAACCTTGAAAGATATATGCAAGGATCAAAGTTTTCTAGGATTGCCAAACATATCAAAGCAGCACATGATCAACATATGCGATGCATGTCAGATTGGGAAGGCACAAACACAACCATTCAACCACAAAAGCTACATCCACAACAACGTATTGGACCTAGTACATACAAATGTATGGGGAGCAAGTCAAGAACCTTCATTGGATGGATCAAGATATTATGTCTCATTTATTGATGACCATAGTAGATGGACCATTCTATATACTTTATCAAGAGTAAGAATGAAGTGTTTGACTACTTTAGAAAGTATGTAGCATATGTGGAGAATCATACAATTAGATCACTCAAGAAGCTTAGATCTCATGAAGGGGGAGAATACGTCTCCAAAGAGTTTGATGAGTTCTTGCAGGATAAAGGAATAAAAAGGGAAGTGGCTACCAGGTACTCTCCTTAGTTGAATGGAATTGTAGAGAGAAGAAACAAGACATTGGTTGGATTAGCCAAAACAATGCTTGAAGAAAATAGGTTGCCACATTTTCTATGGGTATAGGCTATTTAAACTGTTGTGTACATTCTCAATAGACTACCATCCAAATCAGTCCAAGGTATGACTCCCTATGAAGCATGGTATGAAAGAAAACCTATCTTGGACATTGCAAGGTGTTTGGTTGTTTATCTTATGCTCACGTACCATGACAAATAAGAGGTAAGAAAGATGAAAGGGAAACAAAGGCAATGTTTATTGGGTATGATTCAACTCAGATGGGTTACTGGTTCTATAATCCTTCAACCAAGCAATTCACTACAAGTAAGGATGTTGTATTTGAAGAACAAAGGTCTTGGTATGATGAAGACAAACAAAAGGTAAATCTACCATATTATCTTGATTATGAGTCTCATCAATTAGGAAGCAAGCATGATGCATAGTTCTAGGATATGTGTATATGTAGATGATAGTATTGTGACAGATGATAATCTGAATGGCATCCAAAGGATCAAGAGACACATACAAGAGGAGGTCAAAATTTGTGACTTAGGTGAGCTCACATATTTCCTACATATGCAAGTGATCTATATAGATCAAGGGATGTATCTAACTCAAAGAAGATAAATTGAAGACCTACTTCTCAAGTTCACAATGGAGAACACCAAGCTTGTAGGTACACCTTTGGAATTGAACCATAGAGTAAGTGTTTATGAGGGTGAGCAGATTGATGATCCTAAAGAGTATCAAAGCTTAGTCCATAGCTAATATATGCTACTCACACAAGATGAAATTCGAAGTTCACCCCAAAAATCTCAAAAAATCGTGATTCTGTGGTGAAAATCGTGATTTTGTGAAAAAATTTAATTTTATGAAACTCACGATTTTCTATTTCCCACCTAAAATTTTTTGAAAAGAACACGATTGTGGGGTCACTCTCAGAATCACAATTCTCTGGTTTTGCTCAAAATCGTGATTCTCTAAGTTTCTCGAAGCCACGATTCTCTGGTCATTCTCAAAAGCGTGATTTTTGGCGATTCTCAAAAAAATGATTTTTAGGCAAAATCGTAATTTTTAGGCAAAAACACGATTCTGGACAAAAGTAAAATTATCAAGAAAAAACACGATTTTCAATCAACATCATAATTTTTTCGTCATTCTCAAAATCGCGATTTTCTGGTCAAATATACGATTTTGAGAAAACACGATTTTCAGTTTGACATAACTTTTTCATCAAAAGTCCATTTTTTGAGCTCTATAGCTTGTTGGAAATCTTGTTTGGAATCCCACACGGGCTCAACTGTTGTTTATAAGAATAATGCGTTGATCTTTGGACTAGGAACCCAGGGGAGCTCTAAAGAACTTTGAGCAATATAAAGGGGAATTTTGGGACCGGAAGACAAAGCTTATGAACGTGAGATCTTGTAGACACCTAGGCAAAGATAGACAAAGCATTAGATCTTCTAAAGGAAGTGTCAACCATACAGCTAAGTCTTGTGCACAACAACTAAGTGGTTATCCTTACGCACTAAGCTTTGATACAAGTGACTCAGGAATGTCTTTTAGCATGGGGAAACCTGTAGGGGGCTCACGCACTACCTATCTACAAACACCAGAAGGTCCCTATAAGACACAGCTGGAATATATTCGGACCAACCGACTAGGTGCACGCATCTATGAGGATGGCTTGAGGCGATCCGTGGTCCAACTTGAAAATCAGGATCAACCCTTTGGACTTGAACACCCAGTCGTCAAGCTCAAAGAGGGTTCATACATTGATAAGGAAGGAACCATGTTTGTGGTCACCAACTTACACGATAGGACAGATGAGTTTGGAAATGTCATTCCTTAGAATGAGATAGGAGACTTGGAGTAAGGGGACCTAAGACGAGAACCCAAGACTCCTAGAGGCAAGTCAGTTTTGACCAAAGTGATCACTCCAGATTGGATCCCTTAAGACAACAAAAGCATAGAACTATTCTTGAATAGAGAAATAAAGGAAGCCTTTTGGAGATTCAAGCCATATCAACCTAGCCAATTGGGCATAATCATCATCTATGAATTCAAAGATCCCGAGATACTAAGCAAAGTTGTCTACCTAGATAACACATCAGAGAGAATGTTCTTGGTAACAGAGCATGACAAACATGCATATACTTGGAAGAGTGAATTGATGTTCCCTCCATCAAGGTCTAATGTTTCTCATAGCCTCCAAGGAGTAGGATCATCCGAAGCTCATGAAACCCAGAGGGAAAGAACTAGAGAGAGACCTGAGGTAAGCTTTACACACAATGTGGGTAGAGACAGATCAAGATTTGAAGGTGAAAGACCTCACAGAGAAAGACAAAGAGCACATAGGCAACAAAGAGATGAACATGATTTTCCATTGCCTAGACCCTCAGAGCACCCAAGAACCCTTAGACCCTCTCAAGTGTTCAAGACAATGAAAAACTACTTTGACGGGTCAAGAGATCCTTATGATCATGTGGCCGAGTTCAAACAAGTGTTAAGAGCTGAAAAAGTTGAGAATTTGTTCACCCAGTTCGAGGCATTTGGCTTGACTCTTAAGCACACTGCCTTAGCTTGCTTTCAACCCTTGAAGAGTCATAACTATGGAGATATAGGTCAACTGCTAGACAAACTCATTGTAGAATTTTCCAAGAGTGGCATCAGACATAACACATCATCCTTGATCCATAGCTTCAAACAGACCCCCCCAAGAAACAGCACGACTAGAAGGAAGAAGATTCAGATAGTACATAGAAAGATGCCCTATGCTAGAATTACCCACACCAGCCAAACAAGTGGCTTTTTTTTAGATAGCTTACTGAGCACCAAGTTAAGATCATATGTGTACTTGAAAGAGCCTAGATCCATAGAAGAGTGTGTGCGGATGTGCATAGACATAGAAGACAATTTAGGTCAGGAGTTAGAATTGTCCAAACTTTACAAGGATTCAGACAGTTCTGCTAGCCATACTTCTAGAACCTCCACTGAGATAGATGAGATTGTTGAGCAAGCTAGGAGTTCAAAATAGATAAACACCAAGAGTCACCTCATTGAACCAATGTTATACTTGCGAAGGGGACGACATGGCTAATGTTTGCCCAATGCAAAACCAAAATGTAAGAGAAAGGAATGCCCCATATTGTAATATTGAGAGAAAATACACAAACCATACGGATCAATATTTTCCATATAATAGAAAAGCTATCAGAAAACATTATCAGCAACCTTACCAACAATGTAGGTATTAGAACTAGTATCAACAGCCATATTATAGACCACAACATCAATATGAGGCACCATATAGGCCACAACCAGTCCTAGGAAACCAATCACTAGCCCCTACCAATGTAGTTCGAGTTAAGTATGTAGTGGCAGAAGAGAACCTTAATAGAGCATTGGTGCTAGTGATGCTACTGATCTTAGAGAATGAACATCATGCTTAGAATTCTGACTACTCCTATGAAGATAGTCCACAATCTTATTACACATAGACACCTCAGCATAGTGAGACTTATCCTTATCACTATGAAGCACCACCTATGGAACACGATTGGGAGCTCGAATACTCCAATGTCATGTATACAAATGCTAACCCTAGGCCCCAATTGAGACAAATGAGACCACAACCCCCTAGAGGACCATGTTTTAGATGTTACGGTGACCATTTCATTCGTAAATCTCCCCACCGACTCTCTTCGGGTCAAGGAGAGACCATCACAATACAAGCCTTTTGTCTTGAGTGTGGCAATCTGACCATCTCCCCAGAGATTGTCCAAGAAACCCCTCTAGTGCACCCAAGGCTACACCCATTAATGTGGTAGACTTAGTTGTATATTCAAGTGCAAGTAGCCAAAAGCTCCATGTTCCAAGAGAACTTAATCATGGAAGAACAGGCTCAAAGACAAGTGGATGACTCCTCTTGTGCAAGGACTAAAGTTGCCACCACAAGGCAACCAACAAGGCAAGCAAAATAGAACATGCCAACCGCTCTATCAAATAGACAAAGGAATTTCAAGAAGAAGATAGTTCCAAGGATGAAGTAGATCTGGGTACGAAAAGGAACAACCACAACCCTTGCCAACAGAATTCCCACTCAGGAAATCCCATCATGCGAAGACAAGAAACATGCAACAAAAACCACCTCAACCAACAAATCTTTGACAAATTTGGGTACCAAAAAAATTAGCTACAGCTCAACAAGGGCGATTACACATGTGGGTTCCCAAAGCACTCTTACATGCACAAGGGCCTATGCTCTCCACCATGCAGAAGGTCTCAACAAAGAATTCAAGGAGAGAAAAGGGTAAGAACCCAACATGGAGACCAAAAGAAGATATAATCACCTGTTCGGACAAAATAAGAAGGCAATCATCAAGTATATGGGTGTGGAAGCTGCCAAAAGTACCAACAACACCCACAAAACCAAAGAACCAACCACATGGGATACAATTTTTAAGCAACTACTCAAAGATGAAGTCAAAAGTGACCTGTATGCAGCCCCACATAGTTCTAAATTGGATCCCTAGAAGGAGGAATGATCAATGGTCACTCAAGGATCCAATGGATACCTTCAACAAAGACCACATCAGCATCTGTAAGAAACATTGAAGGCCTCAGCGAGCGACAACCATGTGCTCCTTGCACAACCCTATCTTTTGCACCATTCAGGTCATGCATTTCGAAAGTATGCATTAATATAGGGCCACATTACACGACTATGCATAGACACATTTGAGAGTCCCATGCACAAGAGCACATTGACATATGGCACCTATTTTTTTTATACTAACATCCGTCTTCTTGTTTTGTGACATTGTTCCTCTAAAAAAAAAAAAAAAAGAGAGCTTGTTCCCAGGTTTGGCTCATGGAACATGAATGAGTCATGCTTAGTTAAAGGTGGAACCGTTGATGATTGGGCATTTATCAATTTGGAGAGAAATGTGTCTGAGATAATAGATGATATTATTGCTTCCTTATTTGTTAGATGTCCAGAACTTGGCATCAACATGACATCCACAACTATTGTTCCCCCTTACCATGGTAGGAGGGAAGAGACTGAAGGTCCACAACTTGAGCAATGCTTAACTATTGTATGTACAAGAGCATCCAAAGAGGTATCATCAAGGGGTAGTTCTGGTACCATGGAAATCCTTGTATGTATACTGGGTCAGAAGATTCTTGCTTATGGTGAGCTAAAGAGAATAGGTGAAACTAATCTTGGTGTAGTTGCCCAATGTTGTTTGTCAAGGAATATAAAGAAATTCAATTCTAAGTACTTGGCAAATGTTGCTTTGAAGAGAGGAGACAAGACCAAACACTCAAAAAGTTTCACCAGTGAACCATCAACATGGACATACAGCGACAACGAAAGACTAGCAAATGGTCCATCACAATGTCGGCTATACAACATGAAGAGATATACATCGATCGAACATTCTCCATGGTAAGAATCTTTACTTTGGTATCACCATAACCATGATAGATAAGGAAACCTCTTCGGTAGTGCACCCTTGAGCACTTAGCTCAAGACCTCCAATTCTTTGCACCATAATTCTTCGAATGCATTTTCCCAGTAAGCATGTATAGGGCCACACTACAAGGTTGTGCACAAGGCACATGCTTTCTTCAACCCATGCACTATGGGCTACCAGTACTTGGCATGAATACTATGAACATCATCTTTGGAAGCTCTAAATGACATCAATGGAGGCTCACAATGACACACCCATGCTAGAATCCAAGGAAGAAGCACATACCAAGGGACTACCACTTGCAATGGCTCGCATTGACAAATGAAGAATTGGACAACCAACCCTACCACATTTGGAAGCGAGATAGCTCTTGTTCCTACAAAATGGACCAAACCTCTCAAAGCACTACTTGGAACAAACACTACAACAAGGATCTGTCATAGACGACAAACTTGAGAGGGGGGAGTGTTGGAACTCAAGGTCAAGCACAAGCATGGAAGCACATCAGAAAGGTGGACACACACAAGAAGAAGGAGCAAGTAGGGAGCTCCAAGAAGTACATGTCAAATTTTCAGAAGAATCCCCTACAAAAATTTCGATTTTCATCACTAAAAACCCTTGTAAATACCATTTTCCATTTTTGAAACTCCATTTTGTTCAAGATGAGGAGTCATTGAGCTTGAGGAATATTAGAAGTATCATCCTACCAATTTTCATAAGTTTTAAACTCCATTTGAGCCCTCAAATAAGCCTTGGAACCTAATTTTTAACTAGGCCGGGCCAAAGCTAGTCAAAAAACTATAAAAAGAGCTAGAGAGCTCATTTTTGAGGTTAGCTTGTTAGAGAATAGAGCTTTTGTAAGAGAGTTCCTTTGCAATTGAAAGCTTTCCATTGTTTCTCTCTTTGATCTTATCGTGTGCATGTGTGTGTATGTGTCTGCATGCTTGTGTGCTTTCACTCATTCACTTGTGCCTTCACTCGCTCAAGGTCTTCATACCAATCCTCACATCTCCATGGATTGACAAGTAAAGGAGGTGGTGCTTACGCTTGAGCTACACAGTTCCAAGAAGCAACCAACAATTGCTTTATCTTCAAGTGAAGTAGAATATAGAGGTCTAACTATTGCAACTCAACAAGCAATATGGCTCAAGGAGTTCTACTAAGATTGGGGACTTCTAAGTTTCAAACCTCACTTACTTGGAGATAATGTAAGTTCCATTCATTTGGCTCCAAATCCAGTTTGCATGCAAGGAAAAAGCACATAGAAGTCCATCACCACTTTGTAAGAGAGAAGCTTTTGGGAAAGGAAATTTCCATTTAATTTGTTTCTATTGAGAAGCAAATAGAAGACATGATGACAAAGCCACTTGATGGGATAAATCTTTGTAGATTCAATGTTATGGCAAGTATTCAGCCTATCATAAAATGAAGACTCAAGCATACTTTAGCTTGATGTGGAGCTCTTGGAGCAACAAGCTTTCATTATACTTGAGGAGGACATGTTCTTTATCAAATTTATCATTTGGATAGTTCCATATATATGCCTTGAAGTATAGCACTTATGTGCACATATTTTCTTTGTATTAATTGGTTGATCGCTTATTATCATTTTTTGTAAGGTTCAAGGTATTTACCTTTGTTAAAGGGAAGAGTAAAAGGCTTAAAAACCACAAGTTAGAAGTGTTTGAGATTGATTTGCAATCAATCAAGAGATTGATTTGATTTCAACTTTCTTTTTTCCTAGATTATAGGAAAATATTTCACTCAATCTAATACAAAACCTGCCTAATTTTGAATTCAAATTCATGGAGAGAAGGTGTCGTTATATCCTCAAGAGTCTATATAAAGAATCCATATCATTTTCACATTAATTAGATTGTTGATTTGAAGCAATACATATATATCTTGATCATTGCTTGGTGCCGCTTCAATTTTTTGCTCTTCCCTCCTTATATTTAGTCCACTTGTAGAGATTGTTTCTCTCTCTAAAGAGCATCAAATCCCCTGTTAAAGCACACATTAGCAAGGTAGAACAGTCTAGTTTATGTGTCCAAATTTTTAGATCATTTGGTTCATTAATTTAAGAGAATATCAAGTTTGTCAGTCTCAAGGTCATCCTCTATACATCCTTGAAAATTCATGATGACACTAGTTTAGTGTTAAGGGGATTGCCCTTCTATAGTTGTTATAAGTTAAGGTTTTTATGCATTATAGCAAGCCAAACCTATGTATGGCACTCCCTTAAATTGTAAATGTGCTAGCTGCTCTTAGTGTTTGAAGTCACAACTTCCATCCATATTTAGAAGGTTTTTGTGAGCTAGTCATGATACAAGCTATTTGTTTTGCATTAACTTGTTCTTCTTGATGTTCTAAAGTAGCTACTAGGCTATATTGCACTAACCATAAGCCTAAAAATTCTATTTTACACTATCCAAAGAGCCATTTCTAGTGCTAGACCAACTTCACCACTTAACAACTCATCTTTCCAACCCTCTCCAAGCTTCTCCAACTTTCTTTCATATATGTGTAAGTGTATGCATATGTGTATGTGTGTGCATGTATGTGTGTGTATGTATGTATTGTTGAGATAGCAAGCTCAACATGTGATGATCCAGGATGACACGTACCAGTTTTTCGTTTCTCTTACATGTATAGTGGTCACGTCGGTATATGTTAGAGATAATTCATTGAGCTTTATTAGATTTATCTACCGAGAGTGATGGCACATTTGCTCCTTTCCATCTCACTCATTTGAAGACATTAGGTTTTTCCTTATGTACTAATGTTTATATATTGCACTTGTAGTATTCTTGTTTTTTAGGTCACTCTTGTACATTCTATTATATGTAATAGAAGAAGAAGAAGATCATTCTTCCTTGCCTCAATCTGTGTGTGTGCTTCTCCTTGAGAGTGAGAGTGTGTGTGTGAAATCTCTTCCTTATCTCCTTCCTCGTGACATGGTATCAGAGCCAGCGTGGCTGTAGAGAGCTCGTGGAGAAGGTGATGGTGAAGAGTACGTAGCAAGGCATGGAGAAAACACGATTCACAAACAACCTCCATTTGCTATGAAAATCGGCATGAAGGTAGAAGATCAAAGTTTCGGAGTCATCTCGACCTCCATTTTGAGCCCGCAAGGTGGGGCCCATAGAAAAACCAAGTCAGTTTCAGAAACTATAACTTGCGTTGTGTTTAGGAACATTTATATATTCCAGATCCAAAATTTCAAGCGATTCTGTGTACTGTTGATACACAAAAACTATGTTTTTTTGATATCAAACTGTCACATCATAGTGCGATAGTGTTCAAGCAGAAGTGTTGCTTGTAGCATTTTGCAGTGTTGTGATTTGGTACAAAAATGGCAAACGCAGATGGAATGAGTCACCTTATGAGCGATAAGCTAGACAAGAACAACTTCCATGCTTGGAGATTTAGAATGATGAATTTCCTAATGGGAAAAGGCAATTGGAAGCACATGGAAGGAGAGAATGAAAATGCTCCACAGTTACCTGAAAGGAATCAGACTGCAGACCAAGTAAGAGCATATGAGGAATGCAATCAAGGAGCACAAAAGGTAATGTACTAGCTATTTGTTAGCATACAGGGCATGATTGGACACATACAAGATGCCAAGACTCCAAAAGAGGCTTGGAATAGTTTGGTCATATTGTATGAGACCAATACAAAAGGCACAAAAATTGCAACTCAAGAACGCGCTATATACCTTGGAGAAAAAGAGCATGTCAATAAGTGCATATACCCAGAAAATCAAAAGCATATGTGAATCACTTGCATCTATTGGAGTGAATGTGGATGATGATGATAAGGTGGAAGTATGCCTTCGTGGTTTAGGAGCTGCATATAAGCAAATCAGAACTTCTATACAGACCAGGGAAAATATTCCACATTTTCTTGATCTGGTATCTATGATGATTATTGAAGAAAAGAATCTTGGTGAGGATTCAAACTCCCAAGGAAACCCTAGTTCGGAGCTGGTATTCTACTCTGGTAGAGGAAGAGGCAGAGGTAGAGGTTTCATAAGTGGAAGAGGAAACTCAGCCAACACCAAGGTCAACAACAGAATCATGCAGGAGGAAGATGATAGTTTTGAGGCAGGGGGAGCCAAAGAGGTCACAGAAATTTCAAAAGAAATGATTTAGGTAATGATAGTAAAGGATGCTGGAATTGTGGTAAACGTGGACACTTTGAACGTGATTGCAGGTTGAAGAATCAAAATAACACAAGGCAGCAAAACAACTATGCATCCACAAGTGCAGATGATTCTGAGAAGCTGTTCATGGTTCAACATCACATGATGAATATGATGTGTACTGGTATCTCAAAATCAAATGATAATGTCTAGTATGTTGATTCAGGTGCTTCAAATCACATGACCAATCATGCGGAATGGTTTAGTACTTTGCAAAAATTGTGAGTTCCTGGATATGTTGAAATAGGTGATGACACATCACATCCTATTGTGCATACAGGAAACATAGCACTATCAATGGAAGATGGAAAGGTAAAACATCTTGCTAATGTGCTGCATGTTCCAAATATAACAAAGAATCTAGTTTCTGTTGGACAAATGGTTGATCAGAGATTACAACTCAGGTTCAATGCTGATGGATTATATGTAGAAGAGTACAAGTAGGATGGACGATTGGTTACCAAAGGAAACAAAGTGCGTAGGATGTTCACCTTAAATGTGAAGATTCTTGAAATGAATGCGGCCATGTTTGCAAAATGTGCAGGAGTTATTGATAACATAGAGATGTGGCACAAACACATTGGACATGCAAAGCAAAGGCTGAAATTGATGTAGACAAAGGAGATTGTCCATGGACTACCAAATTTCAAAGTTGTAGAAATACAAAAGGTATGTTCAACATGTCAATTTGGTAAACAGTCAAGAGCATCATTTCCACATGACAAGCACGTTAGTGAGAATGTACTAGAAGTAGTACATAGAGATGTTCGGGGTCCAGCAAAGACCACATCTATGGGTGGTTGCACATTTTATGTTAATTTCATTGATGACCATACACGCAAAGTATGGGTATATTTCATGAAAGAGAAGAGCGAGGTGTTCACTCACTTGCAAAATTCTAAAGCTATGGTGGAAAAGCAGATAGGGAAGTACATTGAGACATTAAGATCTGATGGAGGAGGTGAATACATGTCAAATGATTTCAGTACTTTTCTAAAAAATTATGGAATTCGGCATCAGTTTTCATGCAGGTACACACCACAATAGAATGGCCTTGCTGAATGCAAAAATCGACATATTGCAATAATAGCAAGTGGCTGAGAAGAATATGCCTCACTATTATTGGCCAGAAGTTGTGCATACTGTTGTATACATAATGAACAAAACTCCAACTATTGTTGTACATCAAGTTACAGAGAAGTTTACAGGTAAAAAGCCAAACTTATCACATCTGAAACTTTTGTCTGTATTGCATATATACATGTCCCAGATGAATTGAGGACGAAGCTTGATCCAAAAGCAGAAAAGTGTGTCTTCATTGGATACTCCCTTGAGCAAAAGGGATATAAATGTTATAACCCACTCACATGACAAGTAAAGGTGAGCAGATATGTGGTATTTGATGAAATGTCAAGCTTCTATGCAGATGCCAAAGAAGGATTGGATCTTGAACCAAATGACAAAGAAAATGGTGAAAAATAAAGTGCAGAATCTCAAGTTTTGAGTGGACTGGATGCATCACCAAGCAATAGTTCCAACTCAAATCCATGGAGTGGAAGATTGCGTGGAAATTTCAGTCCAGCAAATTCATCAACTACATCCAAGAAAGGTAAAGAAAAGCTTTGTACACATCATAAAACATGTGTAGGTTTTGAAGACGTTGATGGAGATTCAAGCGGTTCAGAAAAGAGTCTTGATGAGGAACTTGGATTGCCCTCTGTGAAGAATTCAAGAGTAAGAAGGGCACATATAGATGATACAAGGAGAAGTGACCGAGGACCAAGAAGATTTGGGAGGATGCGAAATTCAGTGGAATGATTGACGTATGACACTTATATGGCTCCTCATTGTGCCTACATGACAAAGGTAATACAAGATGTGGAACCTTCTTGCTTTCAAGATGCAATTGGAATTGCAGATTGGGAAAAAGCTATGGATGAGGAGATGGCTGCACTTTATGGAAATGATACATGGAAGCTGGTTCCATTGTTGCAAGGAAAGAGACCCAAAGGTTGCAAATGGGTTTACAGGGTAAAACATAATGCTGATGGTAGCTTAAGCAGGTATAAAGCATGCTTGGTAGCTAAAGGATATGCAGAGACATATGGCATTGATTATGAGGAAACATTGAGCCCTATAGCTAAAATGTCTACTGTCAAAAAACTTGTTGCATTAGCTACAGCAAAAGGATGGACATTGCATCAGATGGATGTGAAGAATGCTTTCCTACATGGTGAGTTACAGGAAGAAGTATATATGGACCAGCCACAAGAATATGAAGATTTAAGGCATCTAGAATATGTTTGCATGTTGCAAAAGGCTTTGTATGCGCTGAAGCAAGCCCCTCGGGCATGGCATGCAAGGATTGCCAATTACTTAACTAGCATTGGTTTCTTTATGTGTGATGCAAATCACTCACTATATGCAAGGAAGGATAATGATGGCATCACTATTGTGGCTATTTATGTTGATGACCTGATTGTAGGTGGTGATAATGAAGGAAGCATCAAAGAGGTAAAGCAACTTCTTATGTAGGGATTCGACATGAAAGATCTTAGTCTACTATGCTATTTCTTGGGCATTGAGTTTATACATACAAAAACAGGTATATGGATGTCGCAAAGGCAATATGCCTTGAATATGCTGCAAAAGTATGGTATGGCTGATTGTAAGCCAATTTCTATGCCATTAGAGCAAAATTTGAAGTTGGATACTACATCAGGTGAAGCATTGGAAAATGCTACTATGTACAGGAAAATTGTGGGAAGTTTTATATATCTCACAATTACAATCGGGCTGATCTAATTTATACTATTGGACTTGAAAGTCAGTCTATGCAAGTTCCCAGGAAGCCACATTTAGATGCTCTGAGGTGCACTTTACGTTATGTGAGTGCTACTTTGGATTATGCATTGTTTTATGAGGCTGGTGTAGATTTGCAGGTTATGGATACACCGATGTACATTGGGCTAGTAGCATTCCAGATACAAGATCTACTAGTGGTTTTCTATTCTCACTTAGGAGTGCAGCTATTACATGGAGTAGCAAGAAGCAACCCACTGTTGCTTTGTCGAGTACAAAGGTGGAGTATAAAGGTGCTACAATGGTAGCATGTGAGGCATCATGGCTGGAGATGTTACTTGCGGATTTAGGTGTGGAAGTGCAAAAGCCTATCACTATTTATTGTGATAATCTTAGCAGCATAAGTTAGCATGGAATCAACCTACTATTGCTCTCTCATCTATAGAAGCTGAATATAGACGATTGGCTAATGCTACTCAAGAATACATGCCAATTAAGACACTATATACTGATCTAGGGATAAAGTCACTTATTCTTCACATATTTAGTGATAGAATGAGTTCTTTGCATCTTGCATAAAACCCTATGTATCATGCAAGGAGCAAACACATTGAGTTCCATTATCACTATGTTAGGGATAAGATTACAAGCAAGAATATTGAGATTTCATATACCTCAAATCAACAAGAATGTGCAGAAATGATGAATAAAGCTTTCAATGGAGTAAAGCTAAATATATTCAAATAAATGATTGGAATTCAAAGATTGAAAGGGAATGAAGACTCAAGCATCTAAGGGTTGAAGGGGAGTTATTGGTGCATATTCCAAGTCTAAGTGCTTTACCATATGCATAAATCGCATTGGACTATGAGAAGCAAGGTGTATGTATACACATATCCTTAGTTCACTATTTTGTAATATGTTGTAAAAGTCCTTTTTTCTCAAATGAATAATCAAGAGTAAAAAAATTTCTAAAGAGATAAAAAATCCATGATTCATATTGAACTCAAATATATACCAAAAATTGATTGGAATCTTTACGTAAAATCAATCAATAGCTACCCACCAAAATCATGGAGGAAAGCTTATATATACTTTATTCAAATAGTTGGGAGCTTTTGGAGTCCTCCATCTTCTCGAAGCATTTTAAGTTACATTTCAATACATATACTTGAAGTTTTATCATCATATTGAACTATTTTCCATTGCTACCTATTTAATATTCAAGATTTTCAACTTCATAGAGTCCTTGAAGTGAGGATATAGTCCTATTACCTCATCTAATTCTTGGATGTGACACCCTTTTGAGTTTGTGTACGTAATAACTTGTTTAATCACTCAAAATTCATGAGATAACTTGTCTTTGCTCACTTACCTTCCATTTTAAGGGAAATGAGCTAATACAGAAGGAGTTTTCTCAATTCATAGTAGGTTGGGAGCATTGAACATTTTCTTGAAAGCCTCCTTCTATAATTAGAAGGTGGTATTCTCTAGATCAAAATTTGGAAATAGTATGTCTTAGCTTAAATACTTGAGATCTATGCTCCAAAGTACTATGCTCACATTTATGCCTCATTTGATAGCCTAGAGGGTCTATTAGAGTTTCCCACCAAGAAATAGGATGTTGTAGAGCAGGTGTTTACAAAGCCCATATCATCTCTATACTCTGTCATCACCTCCTCCGACTTGACTCATGGAGGCATAATGTCTTGCAATGAATGAATCTTAAGGGAGTCCTATTGGATTCCCTTACCTCACTAGTAGGTGGTAGGAATCTCATCCTCCTTGGTGTGGATGCTTTAAATCATGGGGTTTCTAATTTTTCCACATCCTTATCACTTGTAGAGTCCATGTCTACCCATTGATGGTCTTTATTATTTGCCTTTTCCTTTACTTTGCGTATTTCTTCACTTGAATGGACTTCGGCCCTTGTATACCCTTTCCCAACTGATGTAGTAATGTCCTCTAATGGTGTGCTTGAAGTGTTTAGACCACTTATTTCCATGCTTAGTTATTGTGCTTTGAACTTCTTCTTGGCTTCATATACACCTTTAACCTGTAACACGTCTTTACTACAATAACAAGGTAGAAAATAATCAAATTTTACATCCCTCAATACCTTAAGCTCTTTGAAGTTAGGTTTGTAACATCCAAAATCCTTTTGACTTGAAGAATATCCAAGAAACTTACATCTATCTACCTTCCTGTGAAGAGGTAATTGGTAGTATGTAGAGATGATATGGTCTTGGCAAAATCATTAGGGGAAAAAGTGAACCCTGCATGGGCCTTGTAAGGATTCCTAATTTCTAGGGATTAAAAAGGTTAATCTAGGAGCTTAAGGGCCCATGGAAAACCACTAGTGGTATTCTTCAATAAAATAATATTTGATAGGTAATTTCATTTGAATTTTAAGATGCAATTATTCATGGCCTTTGGATGCTTTTGTTTAATGCGACAGTAGAGAGAGAAGGCTCCACGAATTCTTTTGTGCCACTCTCTGCAAGTTTTATGACCCTTGGATGAAGACAAATCCAATGGCTACCCACATTTGGGGCTGAAGCTAAAATTCGAATTGATTAGAGCCGTCCGATGGGGGGGAGATCCGATGGAAGCCCGCATTGAAGATGTGAGCTGTCGGATGAAGCTACAATCCAAGGGACTAGGAGAAAAGGCACTTTTGCATTTTGGCCAGTCAATCTCAGCCATTAGATGCTATTTTGATCTGATGGTGGAGAATCTAGGCGCTCAAGATGGGCCAAATTCAAACTATGACGTCCGATGTGAGGAAAAATCCAAGGGTCCAGATTTAAAGGCGCATTTCTTGGGATAAACTAGATCTCAACCCTTCTTTTCTCTCAAATCCAAGGGCCTATGTTGAACAATGCCTTGACTTTTGTCCCTCATTCTTAGCCTTTGGATCATTGAGCAAATCCAAGGGCTATAACCCATTCCCATTCATTTCAAAACCATTCATCCAACTAAAACCACTAGTTCAAGATGGTTTTTCCCTCTTTGACCACACAAAAACCATGGAAGCCTATGCCTAACCTATGTGATTAAGGGACTAGACTGTGTCCACCACCCTCTTCTCATTGGTTCATCTCTAATCAATCCTTAATCTAAAAGGCCCATGCAGGGCTCATCTTTTTCCCTAATGTCCTACTCTAGACCAGCCTTGATAACTTCAGAGACCCTTAATACAATCTCTAAGATTCCAATGTATGATTTTAGACCACTGTACTACTTGGGATCATTATTCCTAAAACTCTGTGTCACAAAAGATAAGTCATGAATACAATGCACATTGAGGGAACCTTTTATTTATGCAAGACGGTCCTTGATGTTGTGCTCAATGCTCATAGCCTGATAGCAATTGACCAAAGACCTTTAAGAAACTTTGAAATGAAGTTTCAAGCAAGCTATAACAAGTCATTTTATGAATTTAGAATGTCTATACTCAGAGCTATGTGCATAAGAATTCTAAGGGGTAATCTCGAATTTTCAAGAGGAAGATGACCCATAGAACCTCACACATTGATTTACTCATAAATCAAGTTCTATGCATCCAATGGTTACGAAACTTCAAAGAAAATCTTACTAGAGTATTAAAGCTAGTTGTTGAATCAATGGGTTGGGCAATCAATACTCACACATAGAGAAATGACTCAATGAACTTGACACAATTACTCAATGTATTGTAGTAGAAAACAAAGATTCACAAATATAAGAATAAAGTACAAAATGTATTGCTAATGGACACATGATACGAATATATTGTGAAGGAATTCTCTAGCTTCAAGGTATCACAATTCTTATTCAATGCGAGTTTGATGATGAGCTCTTATCTCACTATTACTTGTAACTGTGGTGTATATATACATCTTTCTAATTAGATGACTATTGAAATTCCATCTAAATGTGATCCTAAATTCTACGAGATGGTTTGAGTTTTTGTTTCAAATTGATTTGTGGATTTTGGCTCCTACTAAACTCTGTTGGAGTTAGACGTCTACGGAAGCATGCAAACAGCTGTAGCTCCATGATGAGTAGCACCTCCTTTAATGTCAATCCGGGAAGACGTGAGGATGGTATGAAGACCTCGAGCAAGTGGCGGCACAAGTGCGTGAGTGAGAAGCACACAAGCATGCACACACATACACACACACGCGCACACACGGCAAGACAAAGAGAGAGACTCAATGGAGCTTTTAGATTACTTTCAAAATGCTCTTACAAGTTCGTTTCAATTACAATCTACCTCAAAAATGAGCTCTCTAGCTCTTTTTATAGTTTTTGACTAGCTTTGTCCCTGTCCAGACCTAGTGTCCGGCCTAGTTAAAAATTAGGTTCCAGGGCTTATTTGAGGGCTCAAACGAAGTCTAAAAATTATGAAAATTGGTACGAGGGTACTTCTAATACTCCTCAAGCTCGAGGACTCCTCGGCTTGCACAAAATGGAGTCTAATCTACCAAAAACGGGATTTACAATGTTTGTGTAGTGATTAAAATCACTTGAGTTGTACATAATCTATGGGAAAAATGATCTGGCCTTGTTGCCGTTGTGCATGACTCCTTTGTTGCTTTGTATGCCAACACTCCCCCCTTCCTAGCGTCTGTCGCCCCTGAGAGACCTTTGTTCTCGCCGGTGGTCGATGTAATATTGGATGACATTGGTGGCCAGTTCATGTTCTCCTATCCTTAAGCCTCTTGCTAGATCGGCTTCCAATGCCTCCCAATTTATTGCACCGGGGGTCTCTGGTTGCGGGGTGGTGTAGTACTCTGAATACATTGCTTGTTCACAAGCAAACAGTTGAAGCAGATGTGTCGGTTTTGGTGCGAAAATCTCCGAGTGATACTCCCAAAAACCTGATCTGAACATTTCTTCGAAGGTCTGTTTGTAGCAGGCGGGGAGGTATTTGATGCGTGCATGCCAAGCGTAAGCCACACGGATACTGGGGGTGGTGCTCATGTCATACACCAAGTCGTAATTTCCATTGCTAAACCCCGGAAGACGTACCTGTGGTGCGGCTGCATTTCTAAAGGTCTTCAGCACTACTTGCATCATATCTAAGATTTTAAGCATCATTTGCGCTGCTACATCTTGCATGGGCTTCAAGCGCGGCATCCAGTGGCGAATGGTCCCCATCATATATGCTACCGATGGTGGTCCTTGTGGTGGCGCGATGTACGGGTAGTTCAGCCATTCCTTGCATTGCGCATTGTTCTGTACCTTGATATTAAATGCCTTCCACGACCTGCGGCGGGGGACTGGACCGTAGCATGGGTTGTACAGGAGGTGCAACGGCGCGTTGTTCCATGTGCGTAGCATTTCTGGATAGGTCTCTAAAAGTTTCTGCCGCCATGTGGGTTGACGAATCTTGCCTTTTTGCACCTCTGGAGGAAGGTCTTCGGGTTGAAATTGGGTCGCAAAAGTAGGAATCTGACCCGTGACTCTTTGTATTTCTGCATTATAATCAGCCAAGAGAATATAATATGGCCTGTACTGGAGTTCCGATGAGAGAATCAGGCGTCACGATGACAGGTTCTGAAAGTAAGCTGATTGTAACACAGTCTCCTCTATGACCCTCATGGCCTGATTTTGCACTACGGTGCGCTCTTCGTGCGAACTCCCGATTTCCTCCACTTGTCGTAACCATGGCGGCCATGGTGCCTCGAACGTGTCCTGCGCTTCTTCTGTTTGTTGGCCTCCTGGGAATGGTTGCGGATCATATTCTTCATCAAACGTTTGTTCCACAGGAATTTGCACAACTTCTTCGTCCGTGGGAGCCTCCGGAGGGGAAGATGGCCTCTCATATTGTAGTAGGCGTGTTTGCAATTCAGTTACCTGTTCCTGGAGATCTTTTATGGCCTCTGCGTTGAGAAGCGAAGCCGCAGAGGGGGTGGTTGGAGGGGCAGCTGTTGGTCCTTGTTGGTGTTCCTGCTTCAGTTGTCCTAGCTCCTCCGATAGCTTATCATGTGCTTCGAGCAGCGTGGCATAATCTTCCAATATAATCTTGATATTATCGGGGGTCACTGCTTGAAACTTGGATGGGCTGATGGGTGCCCCTGGTGTGCTCTCAATAGCTGCCTCCAGGTTCTCTTGGTTTTGTATTTGCAGACGTCTGTTCTCTTCCTGAGCAGCCGCAAGATGGCGTTTAAGTAGCGCCATATTTCGCTGAAGTTTTGAGTTGCATTCCAGCTGTGTCCGTAGGTGACCTTCTACCACCTGCACTGCTTTCTGATCTACGTTCTGTAGCTGTACCTCCAATATATTGTGGGCTTCTTGGAGGGTGTGGAACTGTGTGTGAAGGCGAGTGTTCTCCTCTTCTAGTACCGCAAGGCGGTGCTGTAGTGTCGCTGAGTGCGCTTGCAGGCGTTCGTTTTGTTGCTGGAGCTGAATGTAATCTGTTCTTAAATTTGATATACAAGCCAACATGGTGTCCAATGCATTTCCTATAGATGAGTGTGGGGTGTTTACCGTGGAAGATGCATGGGAAGGGAATTGGGGAAGGGAGACAGTGAATGATGTGTCTACAAAAGTTGTGTGTGTGAGTGAAATTGGTGGAGGGGGAATGGGAGGAGGTGAAACCGTGGGTGGAGGTGCCGTGGGTGGTGAAATGTCCATACCTTCAGGAGTGGGTGTTAGTGTGGGGCCTACCATATACATTGGTATGGTAGGTGGTGTGTGTGTGGAAGTGGTGAATAGATGTGACGTGGGGTGGGGAGCTGAAGAGGCAGGGAATGGTTGAGAGCCTGGTTGAAAGGCTCTAGCAAAAATGTCCTGGAGGGATTGTAGAAATGGAGAAAGGGATATCGGGGGTTGGGGTCGTAAATTTGAGAAGGGTGGAAAGGGTTGCGTGGTAGTAGGGAAGCCCATGAATGTGGATCTGGGGTCAGGGTGGCCCGTGGCTGAAGGCATTGGGGATGGTTGTCCTAGGGCAGGCTCGGGAAGGGTTTCAGTGGGTTGTGTAGTGATGGGGTTTGCGTCAAAGATCGGGTTATCAGTGGTAGAGAATAGGGTGGCACTAGAGATGGGAGTACGAAAGATGAAGGTTGGGTCAGTGGGTTGAGTGGTCGATGGGATTTCCACTGTCTCTGTTCTAGGAGGTGATGGTGGGGGAGTAGGTGGTAGTGGTTCGGTGGACTCCTCATGGGTGGCGGGGTGCTGTTGACTAGCTGTTTGGGAGGTTGGTGTAGTAGTTGGCTCTTCTGCAACTGTAACGGGAATTTGGATATTTTTACCTGAGCGAGGTCGTGTCTGGAACCTTCGTGGGTCATATTGAACTGAAGGCCTCTGAATGGCAGTGCGCACAGCTTCTACAACTCCATATGTTTCTGCCATCAATAAGAGACCTTCCCTGTACTCTGAGTCAATTCCCGCTTCTTCCAACAACTGAGTCATAAGTACTCTGCTGCTCTGTTCAGTGAGTAACTGCTGCGATCGCACTCTTTCCATAATCTGATACAGCCTTCGGAGTTCTGCTGTATATGCTGGGGCTTCAGTGGTCTCTTCTTCATATGCCTCTTCTTCTTCCGGGTGTCCGTGTTGTTGGCTTTGCTGAGCGTCACTCCAATGGACATGTCTACCGTCTGTAGACTTTCTTCTTCAACATCCTTGCTTTCTGAAAGTGACCCGAGTGACCATAGCTTTGACTCTACACATGTTGATAGCCCCCAGGCCTACTACATGCAGTCTCCTGAGCATGGTGAGTCCTATTATAGCGAAGAGACAAACGAACCTAGTTGGGAGTCAGATTACACGAACGTCATGTATGCAAATCCCAACCCTAGGCCTCAATCTAGGCAGGTAAGACCTCCATTCCCAAGAGGACCGTGCTACAGATGCCAAGGAGATCACCTCATTCGTGATTGTCCCTTGCCTCCACCTACACAAACCCAGTCAGTGACGATCCAAGGCTTCTGCCAAGATTGTGGGAAAGAGCATCTCTTACGAGATTGCCCAAAGAACTCCAGTAATATGCCAAAAATCACGCCCATCAATGTTATTGAGTTAGTGGTAGATTCCAGCGGAAGCGTTACTTCCACTGCACCCGTACATGTAGTCACGAGAGCTCAAGCAGTGAAGCAAAACCAAGGGGTAGGCAAGGAAAAGAGCCCAGACACTAGCGATACTGAGAGCCAAAATAAAAAGAGAACAAGAGCTTGGAAAGATAGCCGCGAACGCATGAAAAGGCAATGGGCAAAGAAGATGAGTGAACTTGAGGAAAGTCTACGAGAAACCAAGGCTAGAATCATAGAGATCACATCTCAACCGCACTCTCACACATTCCCACCGCTACCATCCCCATCACCCTCCATCCCTTCACCCTCTAAGACACCCCACGTAACCCGCCCACCACCCCAAACAGGATCAGTATTAGCTGATTCCACTCCCGAAGACATAGACATGATGCTTAAGGCATATCAGGCCAGAATCCAAGAAGGGCCAAACGTCACGGATCATGACAAGTGCTATCCTAGAGCTGACCTAGAGATAGAAAGAACCAAACTATGCGCGAAAATGGTCGCCTTGGCTCAGACTATGTTTGAAGCCAGTCGCCT
This sequence comes from Ceratopteris richardii, assembly GCA_020310875.1. NCBI lineage: Eukaryota > Viridiplantae > Streptophyta > Polypodiopsida > Polypodiales > Pteridaceae > Ceratopteris > Ceratopteris richardii. Next base: position 162,680,197 of record CM035416.1, on the reverse strand, counting down.
TTTCAATTACTCAGGCTCAGCCAAAACGCAATTACACTTGGATGGATTCCTAGAGAAGTTAGAGAGGATAATTGCAAGATCTGACAAGGAAGAAAAAAATCAAGAGAGAGAGAAAGCAAGCAAAAACATGAATCATTCCCCATCGGAAGTGTATGTGGCCAATTCCACTAAACCAGACAGTTTCCCCTCCTTAGAAAGAATTGAGAGGCTAATTGCACAGTCAGAAAAGGAACCTACCCCTCAAAGAAAGGGAAGGGCAAGAGAACGGATAAGCCAGCCTCTTCAGGAAGCCCATGTGCCTCCTCAAGAAACTTATCGTCCCCCCCAAAAGGCAGATGAGCCTACCGCGAAAGCTCATGCACCTCCACAGGTTGCCTACATTCCTTCTCAGGGAGCGTATGAGCCTGTTCGGAAAAGTAATAGAATAAGTAACCCTCCCCAAGAAGCTTGTGCTCCAGCCATTTGCGAGAACGAGGAGAGGGTCAACAACAAAATAAGCCCTCCTTCCCAGGTTGCTTATGCGCCCAATTCTACGGAGCCAGACACTTCTTCTTCTATGAATCGGTTTGCACCAGACTTCCTACGAGAGATTCAAGAAGACAAATGGGATAACGAAAGCGAGGTCGCCCCTCCTTTTGAACTTGTGGATGATGCACACGACCAGTTCCCACAAGACATCCCATCTATTTACGGGGAACATGAGAGTACTCAGTCTCATGAGAGATTGGATTTTGAGTCTAATTCCATAAAGGAGCTACCCCACTTCAGAGGCCCATGGGAGGCAAAGTCCACATGTATGAGAGCATCCACAGTCATGGTAAGGAACGACAATTCAGTCATACCTAGGAACACAGAGGTAGTGAAGAACACTAACGTGCAGTGTAATCTCAAGTTAGAAGAGCTACTCAAGGTTAGACCTGAATTATGGAAACATGTAGCCAAACAAGTTCCAGAGATAGCAAAACCTCGTTCCCAGGTAGGATCCCATAGGACAGTGCCAGAAATTCCCTTGGATAAGATAGGGGATATGTGTGAAGGTGAAGAAGGGAACACCTATCTGCCCATCACCTACCAAGAGTACACCACCAAGGCAATTTTGGACTCAGGTGCAGGAGTTGCAATTGCCACAACCTCCTTATGGAAACGTTGGGGCAAGCCGACACTCAGGCCGACGAGAATGAAATTGCAGATGGCCGATGGTCACATAGAGAGACCCCTAGGATTGCTAGAAGGGATAACTCTCACCACTTGTGGTGTCGAGTTTGAACATAGTTTTGCTATATGTGACTTCAGCAAAAATCATGCCTATGAGATGATTTTGGGAAGACCATTTATGCGATAGTTGCAAGTGGTACAGGATTGGGGGACCAATTCTTTGTACCTGCAGCACTTAGGTGTTACAACCAAAGTCAATCTCAAGGATTATTCTCACAGAGATGTCCCTCCTATCCAATGGAATCCCATCCATAGAGCCAAAGATGAGACGGAATCGGTGCATTCCATAGGGTCTGGATCCTCATGGATGCATGAAGACACTCACTTATGGATGTGCAAGGTAGCAGTAGAAGAAGAGAAGAGAGAGAAAGCCAGAGAGGTAGGTGCGAACAAAACTCATAGACCCATTCAAGACCCAGCCTATGCACCTATAGTCTTTCCAGATGAGGAGTTTGAACCCCATGGCTGGTTGGTGTATCTCCGTTCTATGGTGCAGTACTGGCTACTAGGGTTTACTTGGGGTTGAGCCATAATGGGACAGACGTTCGCCATATGGTCACCACCGCATGTATAGCACCTTTTTATAGGAGCAAACCTTGGAATTTGTTTGCTAGTTACTCCTAATTTCTGGGCCACTTTCTCTGCGAGTTCCTCAATTGATGTGGATTGTGTGAAAGAGTGACTAGATGCACCATCTGAATCTTTGTAGATTTTGGAAAGCTCTAGTTCTTCTCCTAGGTTATCTTCAATGTCAATGCACATGCGTACACACTCTTCTATAGTCCTGGGGTCTTTCAGATACACATAGGATCTCAATTTCGTACTCAGCAATCCATCAAGAAATAAGGCTACTTGTTTAGCAGATGTGGGTAGCTCCGAAATAGGGCACCTTTCAAGATATTGTCTAAATCTTCTTCCGGCCAATCTGACAGTCTCTTGGGGGGTCTGTTTGAAGCTGTGAATCAATGAGGATGTATTGTGTCTTATGCCACTCTTAGAGAACTCTACAATAAATGCCTCTAGGAGTTGGTCTATGCTCCTGAACTGACGCTCATCTAATGGCTGAAACCATGTAAGTGCTGTGTTCCTAAGGGTTAGACCGAAGGCATTGTAGTGCGTGAACAGATCTTCCACTTGTTCAGCTCTCAAGACTTGCTTGAACTCCGCCACATGATCATAGGGATCTCCTGTGCCGTCAAAGTAATTCTTCATGGACTTAACTAGCTGGGTGGGTCTCAAAGTTCTTGTGTGCTCTCTAGGCCTCGGCAGAGGGAATCCATCTACATTTCTTTGGTTCCTGTGGGCTCTATGCATCTCAGGTTCTACCCTATTCGTCTCTGTTCTCGTTCTTTCTCTGCCCACGGGGTTGGCGAAACTTACTTCTGGTCTATCCCTACTTCTATCTCTTTGCGTACCATGAGCTTGGGAAGTTCCAGCCCCAGGGTGACCATAGGATACATTTGATCTTGGTTGGGGGAAAATAAATTCACCCTTCCAAGTGTAGGCATGCCTATCATTTTCTGTCACCACAAAGATTCGTTCTGAAGCATGATCTAGGTAGGTCACTCTGCCTGGGCTATCCGGATCCTTAAACTCATAGATCATGATTGTTCCTATATCAATTGGGTGATCTGGTTTATACCTCCAAAAGGCTTCGTCCGTTTCTCGGTTGAGAAGCAAATCTATGCACTTGTTATCTTGGGGGACCCACTCAGGCGTGATAATCCTAGTGAGAACTGATTTACCTCGAGGGGTTCTAGGTTCCACTCCCATGTTTCCTTGTTCCAAGTCAGCTAAGTCCGCTTCTGAAATTACATTTCCAAATTCATCTGTCCTATCTGGATGACTGGTGACTACGTATATGGTTCCTTCCTTGTCCAGGTATGCACCGTTTTCAAACTTGACAGCTGGGTGCTCTAGTCCTATGGATTGGTCAGGGTTTTTAATCTGGACCACAGATCTTCCTAGGCCGTCCTCATAGATGCTAGCACCTAATCGGTTGGCCCTAAGATATTCCAACTGTGTTTTGTAAGGGCCTTCTACCCTGTACAAGTAAGGCACACCTGAACTTCCCGTAGGTCTGTCCAGGCCTTGAGACATCTCTGACTCACTGGTATCAGAGCTAGGGTAATGAGAGTGGCGACTCAACTGCTGGGCCCAAGACCTTGCAGTGTGGTTGACACTAGCCTCTGAAGACCTAAGGCTTTGTCTCTCTCTTACTAGGTGTCGTCCTGATCTAAGGTTCATATGCCCAACGGATTAGCCCAAACTTTTTTTTTTTCAGAGTACAACCTCGTTGCCGATCAATTGGTACCAGTCACTTGATTCTTTTTAGTTATTCCTCGTGTTTAAAGTCTTATCTGCTATTACGTCATCCGGAATACTTGAATGTTCTTCGTACTTTCAGGTTGATCGTTCCACGTTAGGTTCTTTCCTTTATGTTGTCGACAGTACAGAGATTAAGTTTTTAGCTTGAACTTGAGTTTTTAGGTAGTCTTCGACTTGATAGTGGCCTATCGTCGCCCTGACTTACTCCTACTTCTAATCGTTCTTAGCCTAAGCTAGGAATTGACGAAGAGGAGTTGAGAATATTCCGACCTTTCTTGCCGAACCTTGCTCTTTAGTGCTCGAGAAGTTGATTCTCAAGCGTGCGCCACCCCCTTGCTTGGATACTCTCACTTGCTTCTCAATAGGCCTGCATAAATCCCAAGATTAGCTCCAAGTAGACCTTTCAATTGACAGACAATTTATTTCAGACACTTTTTTAATGACCCTTGTTCCCCCTTTTTTATTGCTAAAAATTTCCTCTAGAGCTCCCTTGGTGTTTCTACCCTTCTGTGTGTCAACTTCCAAATATCCTATCTGAAAATCAACGCGTTATTCTTATAAAAAACAGTTGAGGGCGTGTAGTATATGTCACGAGCTTTCCGACAAGCTCTAGAGCTCCGAAAATGGATTTCGTATGAAAAAGTTATGACCGTTCAGGGTTTAGGGGGTTAACTAGACAAACAGATCCTTTCGGGGGTTTTAATGCATTTTCTAAGGCCTTCGTAAGTATATGAGTACATGAAAGTGCAAATATGCCCAAAATTTAGCCTAAATTTCCAAAAATTCACTCCTTAATTTTTTGCCGAAAATGCCTGTCTATCGCGATAGACGGTGTCTGTCGCGATAGACACAATCTATCGTGGGGGCTGTCTGTCGCGATAGACGGTGTCTGTCGCGATAGACAGTGTCTATCGTGAAATTCTGTCTGTCGCGATAGACGGTGTCTGTCGCGATAGACGCTATCTGTCGTGAAATTCTGTCTGTCGCGATAGACGGTGTCTGTCGCGATAGACAGTGTCTATCGTGAAATTCTGTCTGTCGCGATAGACGGTGTCTGTCGCGATAGACGCTATCTGTCGTGAAATTCTGTCTGTCGCGATAGACGGTGTCTATCGCGATAGACAGTGTCTGTCGCGGATTTCTGTCTGTCGCGATAGACGGTGTCTGTCGCGATAGACGGTATCTGTCGCGGATTTCTGTCTGTCGCGATAGACGGTGTCTGTCGCGAAATTTCGGTCTGTTGCGATAGACGGTGTCTGTCGCGATAGACGCTATCTGTCGTGAAATTCGGTCTGTCGCGATAGACGGTGTCTGTCGCGATAGACGGTGTCTATCGTGAAATTCTGTCTGTCGCGATAGACGGTGTCTATCGCGATAGACAGTGTCTGTCGCGATAGACGGTGTCTGTCGCGATAGACTGAAAAAACGCAAATTTTTGAAAAACTTCTAGTGATCTAGAGTGCCCTCAAGGTGTAGGTTACAGTGCTAATCATGCATTCACAAAATGTTAAGATTTTCTGTCTGTCGCGATAGACAGAGATTGTCGTCCCGGGACCTGTGCAGAGCCTGTCGTACCTGCGCACACTGCTGGGGATGATGGTACAGCAAAAAACCTGCAAAATAGCTCAAGAAACATGCAAAAACAGCGCATGCAAATTCGCTCTCTCGCTCTCTCTCACAAGTGAAATGAGGGAAATGAGGTGGAGATGGGGATATAGTCAAAAAACTGAAATTTTCGCGATGATGGAGATGGACGTGGGAGATGGTGATGATGATGATGAAGATGGTGAAGAAAGTAAAAGAAAACCGATGAGAGTGAAGAAAATACCTACAACTCCAACGCATCAACTCTACGTCTTACCATCACACGCTCGTCCTCAAAGCTCGATCCCCGGCAACGGCGCCAAAATTTGGTGTAGCTCCATGATGAGTAGCACCTCCTTTAATGTCAATCCGGGAAGACGTGAGGATGGTATGAAGACCTCGAGCAAGTGGCGGCACAAGTGCGTGAGTGAGAAGCACACAAGCATGCACACATACACACACACGCGCACACACGGCAAGACAAAGAGAGAGACTCAATGGAGCTTTTAGATTACTTTCAAAATGCTCTTACAAGTTCGTTTCAATTACAATCTACCTCAAAAATGAGCTCTCTAGCTCTTTTTATAGTTTTTGACTAGCTTTGTCCCTGTCCAGACCTAGTGTCCGGCCTAGTTAAAAATTAGGTTCCAGGGCTTATTTGAGGGCTCAAACGAAGTCTAAAAATTATGAAAATTGGTACGAGGGTACTTCTAATACTCCTCAAGCTCGAGGACTCCTCGGCTTGCACAAAATGGAGTCTAATCTACCAAAAACGGGATTTACAATGTTTGTGTAGTGATTAAAATCACTTGAGTTGTACATAATCTATGGGAAAAATGATCTGGCCTTGTTGCCGTATTGTGCATGACTCCTTTGTTGCTTTGTATGCCAACAATAGCATAAGGAAGAAGAAGAAGCTTGGAGCACAAACATACAATACTGAATGTATTACTAGAGAATGTACAAAGATAAGTAGCCCATTAGGGCAATAGGCGTATATACAATCCGGGGGGATAAAAACCTCCTAAAGAGGGAAAACAGTGCCCAGCGGTCCTAGTGTGTTCACACACATCACTACCTAAATATATAAACAAATCCCCCTTGGGAGTGATGCGGTGAACAAGGAGCTCGCACTCATGTATAAGGAAGTGCCAAGCTATGTGGAAATCACTCCACAAAAGGAAGTAAGCCCAAAGCTTTGCAAAAAGCTTCAAACTTCTCCCTAGGCAGAGCCGTCGTGAAAAGCTCTGCTATGTTCTCCTGCGTGGGCACATATGCCAAGCTGATCTCCCCAGCAGAGAACCTCTCCCTGACATACTGATAATGCACCTCAATTTGCTTAGTGCGAGCATGGAACACAAGGTTCCTCGCAACTGCCAATATGCTCTGACTATCAGTGAAGATGGTGGTGGCAGAAGACTGGTGAACACCCAAATCAGCCATAAGGCGTCTGAGCCAAACACACTCAACAGTTGCTGTGAAAGCTGCCCTATACTCAGCCTCACAACTAGAAGTGGCCACAGTAGGCTGCTTCTTGCTCAACCAAGATATACATGAGCTACCAAGCATGAAGCAAAAACCACTGGTGGGCACACGCGTGTCATAGCAACCAGCCCAATCTGAGTCTGAAAAAGCATGCAAATCTGGCAGTAGTGACCCCCCGTTGGGATAAAACAACCCAAGTAGCCGAGTACCACTCAAGTAGCGAAAGATGCGCTTAACCGCCTTCCAATGCGTGACTCCTGGACAATGCATAAACCTGCTCATCTGTGAGAAAACAAACTGAATATCTGGCCGCGTAATGAATAAGTAAATCAAGCATCCAACAGCCTGCTGATAGAGAACAACATCAAATGCATCTCCAGCATCATGAAGACTCAATCGTAAATCTGTCTCCATAGGAGTGGCAATAGGCTTATAGTCTTCAAGGCCAAAACACCACAATAATGTGTCAATATATTTCGTTTGACACAAAGCCATTCCACCATCAACTTGCATAAACTGAATGCCCAAATAGTGATGCAAATGGCCCAAATTAGACATCTCAAATGAGGCATGCAAATCAGCCTTGAAATCAACAATAAGCTTCTCAATAGGACCAGTGAGCAGCATGTCATCAACATAGACAACAATGATCAGAAGCACATAATTAGCATGCTTAACATATAAGGTGCTTTTAGTTGGACTGTTCTCTAAACCATGTGCAACCAGATAGGCATGTATCTTCTCATACCAAGCACGTGGTGCTTGCTTTAAACCATATAATGCCTTCTTTAACCTGCACACCTGGTTTTCATGCCCTTTCTGCACAAAGCCACGGGGCTGAAAAACATACACTTCTTCATGCAAGTCACCATTCAAAAATGCTCTTTTAATGTCCAACTGATGTACATTGCAAGCATGATGGGCTGCAAGTGCACAAATGCTCCAAACAGTAGTCATACGGCATGTAGGTGCAAAGGTCTCATCAAAATCAATGCCTCTTTCCTATGCATAACCCTTTGCAACAAGCCTAGCCTTATACCTGTCAACTGTACCATCAGGTCTACGCTTCAGCTTGTATACCCACTTAGTGCCAATGGCCTTCTTGCCAGGAGGCAAGTCACATAAAGACCATGTACCATTCTTCATTATAGCATCATATTCAGATTGCATAGCAGCCATCCAATTTTCTAAATTTTATGCTTAATCAAAAGAAATAGGCTCATTCTCATCATAGAGACTAGTCGCAGCCATAGCATAGCAATCTAATGCAAAGGAGGCACCATGAGAGCCTAGACGAGTAGGATATGAGAAAGGTGCATCTAATTTGATATCACGCAAAGTCTGCACCAGCCATTTTGGCATAGTTTTTGCCTGCTCAATATCAGCTCTCTCATCAACAAGTGCATCATGTAAATCTACATTAGAAATGGAATGATCTTCATCATCATATGAAACTTGCAAAGGCTGAGAAGTTGCCTCATTAGGACCAACACTAGACTGTCCACGTGTAAAAAGAGGCATCAAAGTATCATACATGTCTTTGGAGCTAACAGAAGTCTCCTTGGTACATGAAAGCAATGGCTGAATAGCATCTTCCACAAAAACAACATCACGGCTAACCAGAATGCGTTTAGTCTGTGGATGATATAGACGATAACCTTTACTTTCAGAACTGTACCCAACAAAAATACATTTTACTGCCTTATCATCCAATTTTCTGCGATGTTGTTCAGGCACTAATGCATATGCCAAACAACCAAAAACATGCAGATGAGCAATAGATGGCTTGCATTCATGCCAAGCCTCATATGGAGTGATAGAATGCAGCGCTTTAGTAAGACACCTGTTAAGTACATATGCTGCACACATGAAAGCCTCAAGCCAGAAACTATGTGGTAAAGCCTGACTCTTGACCATACACCTCGCCATCTCCATGAGTGACCTGTTCTTCCATTCAGCAACTCCATTCTCTTGAGGTGTATACGGCACTGTACACTGGTGTTTTATCCCACGTTCAACCAGAAATGCATTAAAATCAGAAGACATATGTTCCCCCCCTCGATCAGAACGGAGGGTGCCCATTTTACATGCTGACAGATTTTCAGCCAAAACCAAAAACTGTTTGAAGCACAAAAACACTTCGGACTTTGCCTTCAATGGATATACCCATGCATGCCTGGAAAAATCATCAATGAAAGTCACGAAGTAAAGATAGTTTCCAAAAGAAGGTGTCTCCATAGGACCACAAACATCACTATGTACAAGCTACAATTTTTGCGTAGCCCGAACTGAACCATCTTTTGGAAAGGAGGAATGCTGCATTTTGCTCAAAATACATCCTTCACATAAATGTTTTCCAGGTGCCTCAAGCTTGGGCAAAGAAGACACCATATCAGATTTCTGCAGGCATAGCAAACTAGCAAAATTCAGATGACCAAAGCGTGCATGCCAAAGCTTTGCATCTGACATAGCCTGAGAATCATGAACTGCACATGCCGAATCATTCAGAGATCTTTCATAGTCTATGAGCCGCCCACGACATAAAATGCGAGAAACAATAATAACATCATCATTTGATAGATCATGAACTGTACATCTATCATCAATAAATTTCACAACCAAGCCAATCTTGGCTATTGCAGAAACTGATAACAGATTCTTCTTGATCCCTGGCACAAATAAAGCATCTGACAAGGTGAAAGAACTACCGTCAGCAGTAGTCAAAATGATCTTACCAACTCCCATAACAGGATAACAGGAGTTGTTGGCACATGTGACAGTATTCCCTGTAGGGGCAGGCTCGAGTGAAGAGAAAAAACTGTGCTGCGAGGTAATATGTTTAGTCGCCCCACTGTGAAAGTACCAAACATCTGAGTCCACTGTAGACATGCAGTGCTCATGAGAAGATGGGTCAAAACTGCAAACAGTAGTAAATGCCCATTCTTCTTCCTGCACAAGATTAGCAGACTCTGTTTTTGGTGTAGAGGCTTTTGCAACAACCATTGCAACCTCCTTTTTCTTTGCCTCTTTTGCAGCCAGTTTTGGACAGTTTTTAATGATATGATCATTCCCTTTACAGTCCCTTATCTCAAGGGGCCTCCTCCCTATGACTAGATCAATTGGTGGCCTATGGATGATATTGATTGGTAGGTGGAACAACTGCCCCTTCTTCAGAAGTTTTCTTCGAGCTATGCCCTGCCTCGTCTTGTTCTACTCAGTATCAAGAATACCCCAAGCAAGCTCCCCACCACGTGCAACAATAATATCCTCAGAGCTAGAGCTTGACTCAGAAGACTCTTCATCAGCCATTCTCTTCTTTTTCTTTAATGCTTCTTCTGCATGCACTCCTTACCCTTTGCCTTTATATGAATTGTCATCTTCTGTTGTGTTGACATAATGTTTCCCTAGATCCATGGCATCAAGTCTCTAATTAGGTTCATTGAGTCCCTGCATATCTCTGCAAGCCTCTCTCCCACACACCACTCAGGTCACAAGAAATCGATCCTGCATATTACATTTCTTAACCTCTTAGATGTCTCTACTAGAAAAAAGAGATTGTCAGAATCCTCATCTTCATAGTCCAGTTTGAATACAAGGCCATACTTAAAAGCCTGTGTTGTCGTGATCTTGCCTCTCTTGTATATCCTTGCAAACACAAGAAGAACTGCATTCTTTTCCTCAACATATTGAAGGTACCACTCAAGGTTTGTCATGTCCTTGAGTGGACAATCTTTCCTTAAGACCTCTATGTCCCTCGACCTCTCCTTTCTAGTTGCATCATCCTCGGCTACTTTGATGCTACTCTCTACACTAGATGTCATACCAACTGGGTTGCTGGCCTTCTCAGAGGATAAAGATGGAATGTTTTTCTTGCATTTTGCATGGTGACCAATGCCTCTATTACGATGCTGATCTACAGAGCTCACTGTGACTTTGAGCTTCTTGACAGGCCTCTCACCTTTTAACTCACCATCCTTGAAATGGCCTTAGAAGCATTAGCTCTTACATTTATGTGTTTTTCAAGCTGAAGTGTTGATGCCATGCATCAAGCCAATGGTGCAATATCGATGTCAGGCATCGGATTGCACCCTACACGCGATGCCTAGCATCGACTTTAGGGTGCAAGTCAATGTCGGGCATCGACTTTGTGTGCAAGTCGATGTCAGGCATTGACTTGAGGGTGCAAGTCGATGCCTCGCATTGACTAGCACCTAAAAGTCGATGCCTGGCATCGACTTGCACCTTAAAGTCGATGCTTGGCATCGACTTGAGGGTGCAAGTCGATGCTTGGCATCAACTTGCACCTAAAAGTCGATGCGTGGCATCGACTTGCACCTAAAAGTCGATGCCTGGCATTGACTTGTACCTTAAAGTCAATGCGTGGCATCGACTTTGGGCTGAAACTTGATGCTAGTCATTGACTTTTAGGCCATATTCAATGCAAGGCATCGACCTTCCAGGTCGATGCCTGGCATCGACTTTGGGGTGCAAGTCGATGCCAGGCATCGACTTTGGGGTGCAAGTCGATGCCAGGCATCGACTTGAGGGTGCAAGTTGATGCCTAGCATCTACTTTGGGGTGAAAGTCGATGCGAGTCATCGACTTGAGGGTGTAATTCAATGCCAGACATCGACTGTGAGGTGAAAGTCGATGCCAGGCATCCACTTTCCACCCTAGAGTTGATGTCTGGCATCGACTTACACCTAAAAGTTGATGCTTGGCATCAACTTACACCCTTAAGTCGATGCCTTGCATCGACTTGCACCCTCATTGGATCTAGACTTCATGAGCTTAGAAAAAAAATGGCCAGAAGAAATACTATTTCCTAAAACATAAAAAGGAATCTTTAGGGAATATTTTTTATGGTGTGATTTTGTCTACCTCTCGGTACTCTTGCCAAAATTCTTCTTCTCCATCAGAGTTGCCTTGCTAGTTTGCTGAGCTTTGTGTGCCTTTGCTGTCTGTGCTCTATTTCTCTCTCTTGCTCGCAGATTTTGGAAATGAGAATGATCTCCTCCTTTGCTATTTATAGACACTTGGGTTACTTGAACTAGAGACTAATTGGATCTAACTAAATGAATCCAGTTTCTAACTAGATCAGTCAAGTGATCTAACCAAGTTCCATCACTTCATCATTTTATTTGTTTTTTGAAGATTTGGTAGATCGCTTCTCATTTCCCAACCCATGGAATGAGATCCATGTGGTAAGTTCCCATTTACTTCAAGAATAGTTGCATTTCTCCATTATTCTTGTAACAAAAAGATGAGAAAAAAGCACAGTTGCCACCAAAGACATAATAATTGCACGACTCCTTTTGTTGTAATGTTAATGAACCCTCCAAATTATCATAGCTCATACATATTCATATGAAATGTTTTCTTATCTTCCATGTTCACATGTTCATTTGAAATGTTCAGAGATAAAATGTTCACACATGCCATCTGATGAATTCCCATCCCTTTCACATTTTTTTTACTTTTCTTTGTTTTGGTTGTTGTTCACTGATGTCTTACCAGATGCCCTTTACTATATTGTGGAAAAGACATCTACAAATTGGCTAAAGCATACTTTAACATGACCTTTGATGACAATTTGATCAATTCTAGACATTGATATATGAACTCCTTGGATGACATCTACATATTGATATATAAAAATTCTAAATATCATCCTGCTCATCAAATTTTGAGATTTCTATGCTTGAAAAAAGTCAAAATGCAATCAATTTGAAGTTAAGAGTGATGTAGATACTTGAATATACCCTTTTACCCTTGAACCCAACAATGTAGAAGTCACAGTTTTGTCAAAAGCTTTGTGTGCTCTTTCCTGCCAATCTTATGAGCATCAACAAACACATTACTTGATGTGGACACACTTCATAGTGTATCTCATCACTACTACTTTCAAAAGTGAATAAAATCTTTGGCTTTGATAACATCAATCGTGTATATTTGAGTAATTAAGTACTTTAATGTTAGGCTTTAAGTACTTTAATGTAATTTGATGTTTAATGCACTTTAATGTACTTTAATGAGCTTTTGATTTCATATCTACTTGATGTGACATTTTCACATGAACTCAGACATCTACTCATTAAAAAGGTAATTTATCTTCAGTCTTCTTTGAAATGAGTGAAGATGAGTTCAATTTTTTCAGTGGATGCTTGGGCATCGGCTTCCTCTGATCATATTGATATAGTTTCCAATTCATTGTTCTCAGTTGACCCTTTCCTCATAAATAATGATCTCCATGGTCTAGAATGTGGTGATGATTCCATGTTTTCTGTTGAGTCATTTAAGTTATCCAATTCAAAGTGCAATGCTGCTCAACCAAATGCACATCTTGATCTCCCATCTGATCCAGCCATTGATCTCCCTTCTGACTCAAGTGCATGTGGAGCAAAGGAAAGGCAAAGCAGGCTGAATCTACATTTTAAAAGAAGGCCTCGTGAAGTAAGTCAAAAAGGATTTAAATTTGTTACTTCAGATAGATAGATTGCATTGGATATTGTGAAGCATTGTTGTGGTTTGAAATGTTTGTACAATTTAGGAATGAAGAAACTAAAGCGCCTAAGAGAGAAATTCCTCCATTTAGATAGTGAAAGGCAGGATACATACCTTGTTTCTCACATGCAAATGGTTGAGGATAACATGTCAGTAACATGTGTTGCTGAATATTTCTTTACTCAAGGGATGCGATGTTGTAGGGCTGCATTTAAAATTGCAATGGGTGTGGGAAATTTTAGAATACATAGGCTTCAACAGGGGCTTATGAATGGGGATCTCATTTTGGATACGTTCCATGTTGGGACCAAAGGATCTGTTGGACGTCAATGAATTGGATGATGAACTATTTTAGCTTGCATTGTGAGGTTATGCCTACAACTGGAAGGTTGCACTTGTCAGATAACTTTACTCATCGAGAGGTATTTCAAATATATAGAGAAGACATGGAAAGTAGAAATCAGAAGTATGTGTTGTATTGTCACTTTACTCGATTATGGAAGCAAGAAATTATCAATGCGTCTATTCCACGTAAAGTTAGAATGGGTGAATGTTGAGTTTGCGCCACTTTGAAAAACATGGCAAAGGGGGATACGACACCACAAGAAAAAGATAATTTTAAAAACCTTCTAAACAACCATTGTGAGAGTCAAGCTTTCGAGATAAAGAAAGCAATTCATCATCGAACTAAAGCACTTAGAAATCCGGAGCGTTATATGTGTTTGTTGATCGATGGTATGGATAAAGAAAAAACTTGTTTGCCACATTTTTATCACATCCCTAAGGACATTGGAGATGAAGTCCTTGTCCAAATGCATTTGGTTGGTGCTTTGGTATACAATGGAACTTTAATGTCCAAGGTTTTCTTCACATATCCAAATGTGCATAATGATCCAAACCTTACAGTTGCTATCATTCATCGGGTTTTGCAATCATGGAAGGGTCTTTTGCCACCAACTCTATATTTCCAACTTGATAATACTACAACAGAGAATAAAATTCCACAGTCTTTGGATATTTATGCATGCTTGTTGATAAACAGGTATTTCAGAAGGTCAAGGTAAATTTCCTTCTGGTTGGGCACACTCATGATCACATTGATCAAATGTTCAGTACGTTCTCTAAGAAGTTGGCACGTAATAATGCTTTTACTCTTCTGATTTTATCTGAGCTGATTTCAAAAGCATATACTCAAAAACCAGAAGTTCAACACCTCACACAGATTTATAACTTTAAGCACTTTTGCTAAATGGGCCTTGATAAGAGTGCTAAGGTTTGGCTCCATTGCACAATATTAGTTTCAACCATGTATTCTTGATGAGGAGGGTTGAAGAAATAACCCTTTTATTTGCAAAGCAGTATTCATCTTCTCTTGGGTGGGAGCCTAAAGAGGGATGTAAATCCTTATTGCAGGTGCCTAATTTGTTTGTGTATGGTGCAGAACAATCACCATATGAAGATAAAAACATTACTGAAAGATGTGGAAATGTGGTTGATCAAAGTAAAAGCTGGATGCATTCACTCATTGAAAAAAAGAGACATATTGAGCGTGCAAAAAAATATGTTGGAGATCAAGATGTATCTTGGTGGGATGACTTTTTCAATCATCAAGAAGAGATTATACAGTATACGATTGCAGGTCATTGGCCAGTTGATGTTCCATTCACATGGGATTTTTGTACACAAAGATCAGTGAATGTGGCCCAAGCATGTAATGCAGATGCACTTCAAAGTTTTATACATCAACCAGAAAGAAATATATATGTGGGCCCAAGGATGACAAAACAGGCAGAAGCAAGATGGCAAGGAAATTTAATAGAGATAAATGTTGGAACACTTATTGCAGTACTTGCTGATGGTGATGAGGCTACCAAACCATTTTGGATTGCAAAGGTTTTAGAGATCACTAAAGATATTGATTAGAGAAGAATAGAGGCTTTGAGGGTGCATTGGTATTACACTAAAAGTAGTAATGCATTCACAGGTAAATATAACTTAGAATGGTGTCTGATACTAAATGAACATGCTCAAAAAAGAAAAAGAATATTCGAAGCACATCCACTCTCAAAATGGATAATGTAGATATTCTTGTTTATGATTTTTCCTTGACAAAAACAGGTCACTTGAGGAAAGCAACCATCAATATGATAAAGCAAAAGCTCTCAGATGTATGCGGTATAGCAAATCATAGGAAAACAAGAAGATTTGTGCATGATCCTACAGAATTTGGTATGTACATGGATGAAGATAGAGCTCTTCTGGATATAGAAGAAGAAGAAGAGAGCTCTCAACAATGTGGGACTGAATCAAGTGCATCAGATGATGAGGGTGTAGACATAGATCGACATAGTTGTGAGTTGCATTGGAACTCTGTAACATTTTTAGTGCTTATGTAAATGCCTCGAACTAGTTTGCTTAATGAAACCATGTTTCATAGCAATTTTGAATAACAATCGGATATCCACCTATTGAAAATATGTCTTAATTGCTTTTTTTTGTATAAGAATTATTCAGTTTTACATTTGTTATATAGATTTTAGACATGTCAATGTCTTATCATATAGATTTTGGACATTTCAATGTCTTATCATATAGATTTTAGACATGTCAATGTCTTATCTAGTGAAATTTTGACTACATTTTGAGCTCTTTTTTTATGAAAAATGACAAAAAATGTCAAAAACTCACATGTTTTCACTTCATTTTTGAAATATATGTATACTGGTATAAAGGAATCTCAAACATAAGATGCAATTTTCTTGATTTTTGAAGAGGATGTTCTCTTTTTATGACATAGTTCTTGTTCGTTACGACTCGTTGTTTCCATGGTGAAGATTCTTTCGTACTTCTTTCCTTTTGCTATGAGCTTATAGTCCTACATGGGGTCCTCAAAAAAAACATTCTTGATAATTGAACCTCACCTCATAGCCTCTTTGAACCATTTGACCTACTGAAACCAAGTTTTTGGTGATGATTGGCACATGAAACACATCCTAATTGGGAAATGGCCATGAAAGAAGAAATAAATGCGTTGAAGGAGATGGGCACTTGGGATTTGGTTCTAATGTCACCGAATCAAAAGGTAATTGGGTGCAGATGGGTGTATAAAGTTAAAAGAAATTCAGATGGATCAGTTTGCAAGTACAACACAAGATTAGTTACCAAAGGATGCTCACAAAATCATGGTATAGACTATGAGGAAACATTCTCACAAGTTGCAAAGATGAGTACAATCAGGACATTGATAAGTGTAGTTGCTGCAAGGAATTGGAGACTCCTCCAACTTGATGTGAAAAATGCATTTTTAAATTGTTGGATAAGTGAAGAGGTATACATGTCACAACCACCAGGTTTTGAAAACACTAATCATCCATCTTGTGTTTGCAAACTTAAGAAAGCATTGTATGGATTGAAACAAGCTCCTAGAGCTTGGAATTAGAGGTTGGTTATATATCTTGAAGAGCAAGGGTTCAAACCTAGCAGCTCAGATCCTTCTCTACTCATCAAAAGGGATCATGATGAGGTTATCTATCTATGTGTAGATGTAGATGATATTATTGTGCCAAGCGATGATCTAAATGGCATTCAAAGGATCAAGAGACACATGCAAGAGGAGCTCAAAATTAGCGACCTAGGTGAGCTCACATATTTCCTACATATGCAGGTGATATACATAGATGAAGCAATGTATTTGACTCAGAGAAGATACATTCAGGATCTACTTCTCAAGTTCAAAATGGAGAATACTAAACCTGCAGGTACACTTTTGGTGATGAATCATAAACTTAGTGTTTATGAAGGTGAGAAAATTAAGACATTAAAGAGTATCAAAGCTTGGTAGGTAGCTTGATATATGCTACTCGCACAAGGGTAGACATCTCATATAGTGTGGGAGTGCTTAGTCAATTCATGCAGTCGCCAAGAAGACCACACATCGATGCAGCTAAGAGAGTACTTAAGTATCTCAAAGGTACAATCAACGAAGGTATATTCTATCTTTACCCTTCATATTTGGATATGAAAATCTATTCAGATGTAGATTGGGCACGAGCAAAGGATGATAGATGGAGTACTTGTGGTTACTTAGCATTTTCAGGTTCAAAGCTAGTATCATGGAGTTACAAGAAGCAAGCTACAGGTACTTTATCTTCAATTGAAGTAGAGTACAGTGGTTTGACCATAGCAACTCAAGAGGCAATATGGTTAAAAGTATTGTATACCAATTTGGTACTTGTGAGTTCCAAACCTCACATATTTGGAGATAATGTAAGTTGCATGCATCTAGCAGTAAAACCTATTTTCCATGGAAGAACCAAACTCATAGAGTTTCATTACCACTTCATCAAGGAGAAGATCATGGCAAAGGATATTGACATTTTTTATGTTCCTACTAAAAAGCAAGTAGCAGATATGATGATGAAGGGCGCACTTGATGGAATAAAGCTTTATAGATTCAAAGCTATGGCAGGCATTCAACCTATCAGAGAATGAAGACTCAATCATACTTTATCTTGAGGGGGAGCTATTGGAACATCAAGCTTACACTATGTTTGAGGTGGATTTCATCTACATCAAAGGCTATCGCGTCAAAAGAATAACCGTTGGAGAGTTCTTTTTCTTATGCTCACTTATTGTATGTTTTAAAAAAAGATTTTTCATGGATCTTTTACCATTGTAAAATCTTTGAGTTTTACACATGTAAAAGTAAAAAAAATAGAGCCCAAATCCCAAGAATTTGTGGTGGTTGAGTTGCATTCAATCAAATAATCAATCACCTAAAAGTAGATCAAATTAGATCTTCACTTTTCCCACATTGTAGGAAAGTGAATTGAGTCCCTCCAACAACCATTCCCACCTTCATTTGAATTCAAAATCCACTTGTAGAAGTCTTGAAACACTTCTAGATTCTACATAAAGACTTGAAATCACTTCTACTATACATGGAAGCAATATACGTACACTTGTGACCATCGTTGTATTGCTCCTTCAATTTTTTGCATCATCTTCTTCGCCAACAGTAATCATGTAGATGTTCATGCTCTCTGTGCAAAGCTCCAAATTTAATGAGAGATGACTCATTGCAAATATAATAAACTCTTGTTTATGCATGTAGAGTTTCAAAGTATTTGGTTTAGTAGATTGGGAGAAAGCTTAGGTTTTCTTTCTCTGCGCCAATCTCTACGTATTGCTGAAAAATAGGAGGTACCACCGTTGAGTGTCTGATTCATTCCTATAGCATATTTTGCTTATTTCTTATACTTTTATGCATTCTATACACTCAACCTTATGTGTATCACTCCCATAAAATTATGTTTTCTAATTGTAAGCATGCTGGTTGCTATAAGCTTTTGAAGTTCATTGTCTCTTCCATAGATAGTAAGTTTTTTAAACTAGTCGACATGTGAACCTATCTGTTTTGTATCGACTCTTTCTCCTTGATGCTCCAAAGTACATAGTGCATTTCTTTTCACTTATGGCATGCATATAAGGTCTATTTGAGTCTCCATAAGCTCAAGGGCTGGTCTTGTGCCGATTGGCTGGACCAAACTTTGTCACTTCAAAAATCACTTTTCTACCTCATACAAGCTTTTACAAGTTCTTTCAAATAAAAGCAAAAATTCCATGTGTTTGAGTAATACTAAAGGAAAGTGGTAAGAGTGACCAAGAGATGATCCAAAAGAGTCTTATAGATCTATAAGAAATAAGTATGAAAAGGGAGCTTGCAATTGAGCATTACATAAATCAAGTAGAGAAAAGGAGGTAGGAATTTAACAAACAACTCAAAGATAAAAGGTTGACAGAAGGAAATCTTGTTTTAAGATATGATAATTGTTTGGATAATAGGAATGAAAAAAAATTCCAACCATAGTATGATGGACCATTTTCTATCAAGACAAAGTTCAAGAATGGCAGCTACCAACTTATGGATCTATCACGGAATGTGCACAAGACGAAGGTCAATGGATGGAGGCTAAAGAAGTAATTGCAAAGGATAGAAGACATTCATGATCAGCAAGAGCAATCAAAGGACAAAGAGATATCGATGAGAAGAGGACCCAGCCTTTGACATCAATATACTATTCGAAAGCTAGAGACATGAATGCCTCTAGCCTTAGGGGGGGCTAAGTATGAGGGCTATATTTTTTATATCTCCTGTGGCCATAATCTTACTCTATATATGTAATATGTTATTTAGTTTATTTTCCTATGATATAGATATGCATAAAATAAATATGAAAGATAGAATTCAAGTGGGCCCCACCACTGAAGATATGAATAGCTCTCCTTGTAGTAAAAAAGAAATGATCAATATGGAAGGGAAATATAAAAGAGAGATGGAAAGTCTAGAATATTCAAGTGTTTAAACTTTGTCCCACTCTCTTTAGAATGAAACAAAAGTCTTTCCAAAGGCCCCGTAACCCCACCACACCTTTTTTGAATTTTCAACAAAAGAAACCTTTTGTTTATGCATATATCCTATATTTTTGAGCCCCAAACTCAAAACTATGATAAGACAAAGTCATAATTCAGTGGATTGGACCCATTTCATGCATTTCGAGGAGAAAATATCATATTTTTGTAATAAGACCTAATCCATGAAATATGCAAAACCAGGCCAAATATCACATTCTCTTGAGTCCAGAATCTTTTATATCTTTATGAACAATTCTTATTCACCACAAATATAAAATGTTTAGAAAATTCATTACAAAATATCACCCCTAAATATCTCCCCAAAAGGCCTATAAAAGGACCTCTCGGGTGCCCTCTAAAGCAAAGAAGAGTTGTATGTAGGTACATGCTATGGGTGTAGTGGGCACTCCAAACCTAGGAGGAGTCGACCCTATGTCACTGTATTGAGAGGTCCATATAAGCTCCTAATTTGTAAGTTCACCATGTCTTTGTAATATTCTTTATCTCAATCAACTTCATTTCTTCAATTCCTTCCATTTTCCATTACCCTTAACCTTTGCTTATTCTATCAAATACACCATCTCTTCTTCTCTCATTTCCTACTCCTTCCATTTTCCTTCCATCCTCTCCCAAACCCATTGAGGATTGTGGTACCACTTGGCTCCTCGTAGCAAAAGGATATGCACAGATGTATGGCATTGATAATGAAAAAATGATTAGCGTTGTAGCTAAAATGACCACTGTTAGAGATTTTTTGCATTTGCTACAACAAAAAGATGGATTTTTCATCAGATGGATCTAAAGAATGCTTTCTTCCATGGTGAGTTTTTGGAAGAAGTATAGATGGACTATCCAAACAGAAAGAAGGATTCTAAACACTTAGAATATGCTTTTAGGTTGCAAAAGGTAAATTCTTTTGGGCAGAGTGTGTTGTCTTTTGTTACACCAACATTACCATGATGTTTCCTAGCAAAAGACAATACATTCTGCCCCAAAAAAGAAAATCGAATACATGTGATGTGTACTCTAATGGCAACCAAATATGATTTCATAAAACAAAATACTATCAGACACAAAAGAGATAATTAGAATGAGCCATGAGCCATGTACAAAATAAGTTATATGTTTCATAAATGAAGCATGTACAAGAGTGTGGCAAACCACTACATATATGGGGGAAATACAAACCGAAACATTTGCCATAACTAAGCCAATCATGCATCATCCACATAAGTATGCCTTGCACTCGTAGGTCTCGTCTTCTTATAGGTTGAGACATGATACACACAGTAATCCCATCCCATAAAATGTGTAGCTCTTCCACAAGTGGTGCAAGGTATACATCCATGCTTTTTACCTTATACTTACCTGAAACAGTAAGAGCTAATAATAAATGACTTTTCTTTGTGGCCAACCATGGTGGGATGTTATAATTGACCAAACATATAGGCCATGTGCTTCATAAAGAGCTACGTAAAACACATGAATTTACTCCATCCATAGCTAGGCCTAGACGTATGTTTCGAGGCTCACCAGCAAACTCTGGCCACTTACTATTCCTGTGTTTCCAAGCATAAGGGTCAGCAAGCACTCGCATTACACCATCAGCAGACCTGCTCTCTGCATGCCATGCCATTAACTCAGCTTTAGATTTTCATCTAAACATGTTCTTTATTTGTGGAATGATAGGAAAGTGGCAAAGAACCTTTGCGGGTATTGATTTGCCTACAAGGTCCTCTCTAAATCTATTTGTTCCACACTTTGGACATATGTAGAGATGCTCATACTTATTCCAAAAGAGGATGCAATCATTCAGAAGAGCATGAATCTTAGTGTAGTCCATTCCAATGGATTGTAAAGGTTTTTCTGCATCTCCACGTGTTGGAGGCATGTCATTGACCTCTGGCGAAAATTGATCTTTTAGAAGCCTGCAATAAGCAATTAGATTGATATTAGTAAATACATTTATTTTGCTACAACAATGAAAGTTTATTTCAAATCCACTTACCTGAACATTTCAGAGACACTACTATCTGACCATTCATAAATGGATTGCAGATTGAGCATCGTGAGTGACACATGTAGTACAGATATCTTTGCTCCATTTTAGAGTAGTAAACAAGCTAGTCTTTGCATGTTTTCACATTCTTCATCAGCTTCTGATCGTGGGAATTCTGTTGTTTCGATGAAATTCTCGGCATCTTCTCCACCATCATGATCTTCATCCATCTCATAAAATGCTTCAAGCATTTCTTCCATGTGTTCATTCTGTGTAATGCTATTAGTCCCTTGTACTTATAACAACTTTTTTATTCTCTTTTGTCCACGAGAGATTACCGGTGCAATGTCGTTTGGTTCCATCTGGTCACCTGGGGGACCATGCAAATGGTAACATAGGTTTTGTAGTCAACGTTTATCAAAGGATCCATACTCTCTAACATGCGCAATACAAATCCTTCGTTTTTTTTTTAATTTTCTACTTTCATTAAGTGCAAGGACATGCCATTCTCTCCTCTAGATCCAAAACACCCATCTGATATAATATGGACAATTTAGAACATGTGATTTTTTTAATTAAATATAAAAACCAGAATCCTAAAGACTTAAACCTAACATATATATAGATTTAATTATATATTCTAATTTTTTTATTTTCATTTTCTTATTCATACTTAAACCTAAAGACCTAAAGAATTAAAAGAAACCTAAAACCTTAATCTTAAAGACCTAAAGAAATAAAGAAACCTAAAACCTTAATCCTAAAGACCTATTTTCTATATAATTAAAACACTAGCTCTTTTCATATTTATTTATCTATACACTTATCCTATATATATATATATATATATATTAAGATTTTTCTCTTAATTTTTTCTTTATTTTTTCGTTATATAAATTTAATTGAATTATATGTATGTAAAAACCATAAAACCCTAATCCTAAAGATCTAGACCTCAAATATGTATATTTGTGTATGCATGTGTATATACATGTACATATGTATTATATGTGTATGTTTATGTGTGTATATATGTTATGCATGTGTAAAAACCCTAAAACCCTAATCGTAAAGACCTAGAGCTAAAACATGTATATGTCTCTATGTATATATATATATATATATATATATATATATATATATATATATATATATATATATATATATATATATATATATATATATATATATATATATATATATATATATATATATATATATATATATATATGTGTGTGTGTGTGTGTGTATGTGTATGTGTATATATATGTGTATGTGTATGCGTATATATATTTAATTTGATAAAAAACCTTAAAATCCTATTTTTATATATTTAATTAAATATATTTGATTTATTTAGTTAGAACACTAGCTCTTTTCATATTTATTTATCTATGCAATTATCCTAGTTCAAACATATATTTATTTATATATTTAGATTGTTTTCTTTCTATAGATTTAATTGAATTATATGTATGTAAAAACCCTAAAACCCTAATCCTAAAGATCTCAACCTAAACTATGTATATTTGTGTATGCATGTGTATATATATGTGTATGTGTGTGTGTGTGTGTATATATATATATATATATATATATATATATATATATATATATATATATATATATATATATATATATATATATATATATATATATATATATATATATATATATATATACATATATATATATATATATATATATATATATATATATATATATATATATATATATATATATATATATATATATATATATATATATATATATATATATATATATATGTTTGATTTGATATTTAAAATCCTATTTTTATACATTTGATTATATATATATTCAATTTATTTATTTAAAACACAGCCTCTTTTCATGTTTATTTATCTATACAATTATCCTATCTTATATATATATTCATATTTTTTTCTCAATTTTTTGCTTATATAAATTTAATTATATTATATGCATGTAGAAACTCCACAATCCTAATCCTAAAGATCTAGACCTAAAATATGTATATTTGTGTATGTATGTGTATATACTTGTACATATGTATTATATTTGTATTTGTGTATATATGTTATGCATGTATAAAAACGCTAAAACCCTAATAGTAAAGATCTAGATCTAAAACATGTATATAAGTGTATGCATGTGTATATATATGTGTAGTTGTATATGTGTGTGTATATATATATATATATATATATATATATATATATATATATATATATATATATATATATATATATATATATATATATATATATATATATATATATATATATATATGTATGTATGTATGTGTTGGAGATAGATGTCTGTAGAAGCACGCGAACAACACGAGGAAGAAGAAGAAGCTTGGAGCACAAACACACAATACTGAATGTATTACTAGAGAATGTACAAAGATAAGTAGCCCATTAGGGCAATAGGCATATATACAAGCTGGGGGAAAAAAACCTCCTAAAGAGGGAAAAAAGTGCCCCACCGGTCCTAGAGTGTTCACACACATCACTACCTAAATATATCAACAAATCCCCCCTGGGAGTGATGCGGTGAACAAGTAGTTGGCACTCATGTATAAGGAAGTGCCAAGCTATGTGGAATTCACTCCACAAAAGGCAGTAAGCCCAAAGCTTTGCGAAAAGCTTCAAACTTCTCCCTGGGCAGAGCCTTCATGAAAAGGTCTGCAATGTTCTCCTGCGTGGGCACATATGCCAAGCTGATCTCCCCAGCAGAGAACCTCTCCTTGACATAGTGATAATGCACCTCAATGTGCTTAGTGTGAGCATGGAACACAGGGTTCCTCGCAACTACTAATGCGCTCTGACTGTCAGTGAAGATAGTGGTGGCAGAAATCTGACCAACACCCAAATCAGCCATAAGGCGTCTGAGCCACACACACTCAACAGTCGTTGTGAAAGCTGCCCTATACTCAGCCTCACAATTGGAAGTGGCCATAGTAGGCCGCTTCTTGCTCAACCAAGATATACATGAGCTACCAAGCATGAAGCAAAAACCACTGGTGGACACACGAGTGTCATAGCAACGAGCCCAATCTGAGTCAGAAAAAGCATGCAAATCTAGCGGTAGTGATCTCCCCTTGGGATAAAACAACCCAAGTAGCCGAGTACCACTAAAGTAGCGAAAGATGCGCTTAACCGCCTTCCAATGCATGACTCCTGGGCAATGCATAAACCTGCTCATTTGTGAGACAGCAAACTGAATATCTGGCCGAGTAATGCATAAGTAATCAAGCATCCAACAGCCTGTTGATAGAGAACAACATCAAATGCATCTCCAGCATCATGGAGAATCAATCGTAAACCTTTCTCCATAGGAGTGGCAATAGGCTTACAGTCTTCAAGGCGAAAACGCTGCAATAATGTGTCAATATATTTTGTTTGACACAAAGCCATTCCACCATCAATTTGCATAAACTGAATACCCAAATAGTGATGCAAATGCCCCAAATCAGACATCTCAAATGAGGCATGCAAATCAGCCTTGAAATCAACAATATGCTTCTTAATAGGACCAATGAGAAGCATGTCGTCAACATAGACAACAATGATCAGAAGCACATCATTAGCACGCTTAACATATAAGGTGCTTTCACTTGGACTGTTCTCAAAACCATGTGCAATTAGATAGGCATGTATCTTCTCATACCAAGCACGTGGTGCTTGCTTTAAACCATACAATGCCTTCTTTAACCTGCACACCTGGTTTTCATGCCCTTTTTGCACAAAGCCACGGGGCTGAAAAACATACACTTCTTCATGCAAGTCACCATTCATAAATGTTGTTTTAATGTCCAACTGATGTACATTCCAACCATGATGGGCTGCAAGTGCACAAATGCTCCGAACAGTAGTCATACGGCATGTAGGTGCAAAGGTCTCATCAAAATCAATGCCTCTTTCATGTGCATAACCCTTTGCAACAAGCCTAGCCTTATACCTGTCAACTGTACCATCAGTTTTACGCTTCAACTTGTATACCCACTTAGTGCCAATGGCCTTCTTGCGAGGAGGCAAGTCACATAAAGACCATGTACCATTCTCCATTATAGCATCATATTCAGATTGCATAGCAGCCATCCAATTTTCTGAATTCTGTGCTTCATCAAAAGAAACAGGCTCATTCTCATCACAGAGACTAGACGCAGCCATAGCACAGCAATGTGATGCAAAGGAGGCACTAGGAGAGCCTGAACGATTACGATATGACAAAGTTGCATCTAATTTGCTGTCACACAAAGCCTGCACCAGCCATTTTGGCATAGTTTTTGCATGCTCAATATCAGCTCTCTCATCAACAAGTGCATCATGTAAATCTGCATCAGAAATGGAATGATCTGCATCATCATATGAAACCTACAAAGGCTGAGATGTTGCCTCTTTAGGACCAACACTAGACTGTCCACCTGTAAAAAGAGGCATCAAAGTATCATACATGTCTTTGGAGCTAACAGATGTCTCCTTAGTACATGAAAGCAACGGCTGAATAACATCTTCCACAAAGACAACATCACGGCTAAACAGAATGCGTTTAGTCTGTGGATGATACAAACGATAGCCTTTACTTTCAGAACGGTACCCTACAAAAATACATTTTACTGCCTTATCATCCAATTTTCTACGATGTTGTTTAGGCACTAATGCATATGCCAAACAACCAAAAACACACAGATGAGCAGCAGATGGCTTGCGGTCATGCCAAGCCTCATATGGAGCGATAGACTGCAGCGCTTTAGTGGGACACCTGTTAAGTACATATGCTGCACACATGACAGCCTCAAGCCAAAAACTATGTGGTAAAGCCTGACTCTTGACCATGCACCTCGCCATCTCCATGAGTGACCTGTTCTTCTGTTCAGCAACTCCATTTTGTTGAGGTGTATACGGTACTGTACACTGATGTTTTATCCCACATTCAGCTAGAAATGCATTAAAATCAGAAGACATATATTCCCCCCCTCGATCAGAACGGAGGGTGCCCATTTTACATGCTGACAGATTTTCAACCAAAACCAAAAACTGTTTAAAGCACATGAACACTTCGGACTTTGCTTTGAGTAGATATACCCATGCATGCGTAGAAAAATCATCAATGAAAGTCATGAAGTAAAGGTAATTTCCAAACGAGGGTGTCTGCATAGGACCACAGACATCACTATGTACAAGCTGCAATTTCTGTGTAGCCCGAACTGAACCATCTTTTGGAAAGGAGGAACGCTGCATTTTGCCCAAAATACAGCCTTCACAAACATGTTTTCTAGGTGCCTCAAGCTTGGGCAAAGAAGACACCATATCAGACTTCTGCAGGCATAGAAAACTAGATAAATTCAGATGACCAAAGCGTGCATGCCAAAGCTTTGCATTTGACATAGCCTGAGAATCATGAACTGCACATGCTGAATCATTCACAGATCTTTCATAGTCTATGAGCTTATACAGCCCACGACATAAAATGCCAGAAGCAATAATAACATCTCCATTTGACAGATCATGGACTC
>CM035416.1:162628144-162648144 GCA_020310875.1 Ceratopteris richardii | reverse complement strand
CAAGTTTCCAGTAAACCACATTTAGATGCTTTAAGATGGCTTCTACTATATGTGAGTGCTACTTTGGATTATGCATTGTCTTATAAAGCTGATGCATAACTGCAAGTTCATAGATACATCGATGCTAATTGGGCTAGTGGTATTCCAGATAAAAGATGTACTAGTGCCTTTCTATTCTCCCTTGAGAGTGCACTTACTACAAGGAGTAGTAAGAAGGAACCCAATATTGCTTTGTCAAGTATAGAGGTTGAGTATAGAGTTTTTGCAATGGCAGCATGTGAAGCATCAGTGTGGGAGATGCTATTTGTAGATTTATGTGTGGAAGTGCGAAAGCCTATCAACATTGATTGTGATAAATGTAGTAGCATAGAGTTAGGATGGAAGCTTGTTTTTAATGCTAGAATAAAGAATATGAAATTACATTACCATTTCATCAAGGGAAAGGTATTCGACCATGGTTGTTGTTTCTATTCCTAAGAAGGGAGACCTTCCAAGTGATTCTCTTGATCTCAATTCCTCTTAAAATTTTGTCCTCTATACTAGTGAGGAGGCTTACCAAGGCTCTTGAGGCATGAAAGTTTTTCAATAAAGGCCAATCTTGATTCCACACACATCATCCATGTTGTGCAATTCATATCCATGGAAGAAGTGATGATTCAATTAGGTGCATGTAAACTCTCTACATATGGAGCATATATTGACTTCAAAAAGCATATGACATTGTGACCCATCAAGCCCTATTCCTTAAACTTGAAGCAAATATCATAATGGGTTGAGCCTTAAAATTCTTCCATGCTCTACATGAGTCCTCAATGGTTTAGGTTTGTGTGGAAAAAGTCCACTTGAGCACGCCCATCTTGGTACTATAAGGCATTTGCCAAGGACACCTAGAATACCCTTTTTGAATATGTCCGTGTTGTTAGTTGAATCAAAGGTTTATTATTTGCCTATGATAAGGAAAAAGTACCCATAAAGTATACAATTATCAAAATCGTTTCCTATTTGATTTTATATATGCATAAAAATTTATTATATGGGGAACATACACTTCTAATATTTGTATTTCCATAAATACTATCTATATGGTATTTTGATAACTAAAAACATATAACTCAACTTGAAACTTGAGTTCGTCAAATTTTTGAAGTCGGTCGTTAAAGTTACTGAATCACTATGGAAATTATAAATATTGATACAACTCAATGATCCCTTAATCAATCATACTTTAGTTTTCAACACATGGGTTCGCATCCCAATAAAACTAGGATATATTCATATGTGATCCATGGATTATCTAAAAAGAAAATATAAATGAAAAGACGGTACTCAAGAAAAAACATGAAAATTATGATGCATCTGAAATATTACCATTCATTGAACTGTAGTATTTGCTAAAAACAAAAAGAGCCTTTTAGTGAGTGAAAACCTTATAGAAATCAAATCGACGCAATCCACGTAACGGATCGAAGTAGTATTTTTCGTCTAGACTAGTGTAGATAGCTTCAAGTAGAACGCTCCAATTGACCGTTATGACCTTTGGATAATATGAAGAGTCTAACACTCCTAGTGAGGAATCAGAGCTCTTTTGAGATACAAAAATAAAAGGAATACTCCATCAAATTGTTGTATTACAGATCGTGGATAGTTGTTCTCGAACATTCCGAAATGCAAATTGAATCCAACAAGTTCATAGAGATTGTTCGATTTTGGAGGACTAGTCTGCGTCTCCAATAAAGATCTTGTATAATCGAAAGTTTCACCATATTTAGAAAACGATATGCTCCAATAGTTCTGAAGTATCTCATAAGATTAGTGTGTAGATCTTTGCATGGGATAACCTTCTTTCAAAATAACAAAAATAACAAATAGGACGCAATCATTTTGGATGTAAATTTTTTATAGTTAGTCCTTCGATTGTGTTTCTTTTGTGTGAGTTCTTCCGTAGGATTAACCAATTAACCTTGATTATAGTAGCTGATATAACCTTGGTTAACCTTGATTCAGGATCAATTAACCTTGATTATAGTCGCTGACATAACACGTTGAATGCCATATTTTAATCAGACTCATTGTAAGTTTGAACTTTAGTTCTCAGTACAGGTGCTATAAAGCACACTGTATTGATGGACAAGCTGCTAGGCAGTTTCTTCTTGTGTTCATAAAGAAGACACTTCGAAAAGGAGAAGTAGTCATCTTCTCACTCCTGCTGCATTGGATTTCTCATTGAATTTTGATTCTCATTTGTTATACGGAGGTGAAATCGATTTCTCATTCACTTTTGATTCTCATTTGTTATACGATGCTGAAATCTAATAGAGAAACAAGGCCTCCACAGCTCGGTCGATGGATATTGCGGCCTTGAAATTGCGCAAAGGGCGCAATGGATTGCGAATAATGGCACAGCTCCAGGGAAGCTTTACCTGTTGAGGAAAGGGATGTGCAGAAGGCTTTTCCGGAAGAAGATCTTCAAGTAGTCAACGACCTTCACGATGTGACATTGATTTTTCGTGCAGCCTTCTATTTGAAGAGCAAATTATGGATAGTAATGCTTCTCCTGGTTGTGTATAGGTCCTCCTCAAGCATACGAAAATGTTGGTGGAGAGGGCTGACATTTCTTTGAGGAGGAGCAACATCTTGCTATCTGATATTGCAGAGGACATGTGATACTCTTTGATTTGCCTTGTGTTGGCCTTATTTAGCCTTGTGGTGGGGGCATCGCTGCACTTTGTACATCTTTACATGCCTTTATTAATATACTTCTTGTCTCTTCAAAAACAAAAAACATTTTGTGATAAGCTTCGCACTGTAGGTAGTCAACGGCCTTTGCGATGTGACATTGAGTTTTCCTGCAGCTCAAATATTTGTTATGGTCATGTGAGGTGGATATGCAATCCTCTAAGAAGAGGATCAGAATTGTGCGACCATTATTATAATGGCCGAGCATCTGTTTGCTTCAGCTTGCAGACATTACGAAGCAGGATGAAAAACTCAGTCATGCAAATTAGATGACAAGTTCTATCATCAATTCTGAAGGATGAACTAGACAATAGTTTTCCTATTGACTTGGTGTCCGGAAATCTCAGACATACTTAAGTTAGCTATAGTCAGAATCCATACGCGTACCAGAAAAATTAAGATGATTATCCTTATCGCGATTTGATGCGCGCATGTACGTAGTTGTCCGCCCCTCAAATCTGAAGATGGAAATTTAATAAAAAAGGAAAAGTAAAAAACAAGAATCAGGTCACGAAACTTCAAATCAAGGTTGAATATCAAGAGGAAGATGAAGGAATATAGAAAGTGTCTGTAAATTCTTTCAATCAAGAAGAAGATTTTAAGACGTTTGCTACAAACAGGGTATGATACGAATGTAAAACCTCCTTCGCTGAGTGAACTATGAGTAATAGTTTCAAAAATGTTCGTATGCTAGACTTCGTTCATCTCGTGATGAGCTGAGCTTCGCACTGTAGGTAATCAACGACCTTTTTGATGTGACAGAGATTTTTCGCACAGCTCACATATGCGTTACTATTATGTGATGACGATATGCAATGCTCTAAGAAGAGGATCACAAATGTGCGACCATTATCATAATGACCATCTGTTTGCTTCCGTTGCTGAAAATTCGAAGCAGGATGACAAACTCGATCATTTGTTCGGGACAATCATCTAGATGATAGCTTTCGTTTGTACTTAATTAAGCTATAATCAGAATTCATTGAAACCACTAATTAAGCTATAATCCATAAATATCAAAATTTTATTGAAATTTCAGAGATACTTTATTAACCTATAATCAGATTCCATATGCGTACGGACAAATAAAGTTGATTATCCTTATCACGATTTGATGCGCGCATGTACGTAGTTGTCCGCTCATCAAATCTGCACATAGGACCTTCAAATTTGACCTGTATTAGAAAAACAAAGTCGATTCATTTTCACTGTACAAAAGGGAGTATTAATATTGTTAATGAGCAGTCTTTAAAAAGGACATTGTAGTTTAATTAATGATTTTCTTCTTAATTTAGAAAGAAAAATCAACTGTATTGAGCTCAAGTGCGAGTTCTATGGAAAATGATAACCTTGTGGCATACGCATTTAATGGTTTAAAATATGATGGATGGAGGCTTTTAATACTCTACAATACTCTACAATTGTATGTCGTGGATATAGTAGAAAAATGTATAATACCATATGAGTTGTGTGATCACTCAAGACATGCAATTTGGTGGAGGAAAACGTAATGTACATAAGCACCAAGCTTCCTATGTAAACAATCCTCGAGAAAGGCGAAGCAAACGTAGAGCGAGAGACAAAGCTAGACAGAAAGGAAAAGTAAAAAACAAGAATCAAGTCACACGACCTCAAAATAAGTTTGAATATCAAGAAGAAGATGAACGAATAGAGAACGTTTTGGTAGATGCTATCACTCAAGAAGCACAATTTAAGACGGTTGCTACATATAGGGTATGCTATGAATATAAATCAGACTCAGTGTTCTATACATTCTTCTCCGAGTAAACTCTCCGTAATATTTTCAAAAAATGCTCGTATGCTAGACAACATTCCACTCTATAAAATCCTTGGTTCCTCCAAAGGTTTCATGGGAGGCTCTATTCTCCAATCATTCATTGATGGGAGATCTAGGGTTTGAGGGTTAACTATGAACGATTCATAAATTTTAATGAGTTATCAAATAGCTATTACACTCTAGTTTAGGAATGTACATAGAGTCTCGACTTGAAATATATAACACATTAAGACTATTGTATCAGTAACAAAATAGGTACTCAAGGACTCATTGTCAAAACATAAATATTGTGCGTATCAAATAGAAAATCATAAGCAAGGTCCGTGGAAATTTGCTTCAAGTTTAGGTAGCACATGCCTCCATCACGGAAGAATTGAAATGTCCAAGACTCCATTGATTTGAAAAGGAAATCTCACCTAGATCATGAATTCGTATTTGGTTCATTAACAATAATATACACTCTCTAAATGTTACCATGTGAATACTTATGGAACGGCTTTATGCATGCATAATGATGGGTAATGAATGTGTGGAGTGATCTTCTATGAACGAAATAAATGGAATGAAGGCATCTTACAAAAGCGGTTGAAGCTTCAAAGAAAATGATACATGGGAATCAAAAACTGAAGGTGAGAATATAAAAGCCATATGAATAAATGATTCAAAATGGAATCAAATAGATATGGATAAGTCGACATATGAATAGTCATTTTGTTGGAAAACGATTTCGAATACATCATTTCATTGATGTTATGAGCACCTTCTCTCATTGTCACATGTGTTTAACTAAAAAAAAATACTAGTAATGATTGCAACAAGAAAATGATAGTGTTTCTACTAGAAATATGTTAAGGATGTCTTTCTCAACATGACTTGGAGAGGTAGTCTTTTATGAAATTAATGTCAAGAATCAGAAGATAACATAGAGAACTCACACACTCTCTCATACTCGAGCAAAGGAGCACATATAAATCGAGGCTAGGAAGAATAATCTTCTTCTACTTCTTCTATTGCATAAAGAGATTGCATAAGAATGACCTAATAGAGAAGTACAACTAGTTCAAAATGAAAATGAGCTATACATAAAGAAAACCCTAATGTCCATGAGCAAGAGAGTTGGAATGGCAAAAATGTGCCGTCACTCTTGTAGATATATTTGGTGAAGCTCAATAAACGTTTCACTCACATATATTCTTGTAACCATTATACATGTCAAAGGAATAAAAAGTGGTAAATGTCATCTATGATTATTACATGTTGTCTTTCTCAAAAGTACCTGTAAAGTGCAATGCCATGTCTTAGAATTCAAGCATCTTTCCAAAATTTTTCATCTTCCCTACGTCAAGTGCTTTACTAAAAATATCAACAAGCCACTCATCTTTCCTCACATAAACAAGTTCAATATCACCTCCCAATACATCTCCTCATAAAGGGATAATGTACCACTATATGATTTGTTCTAGCATGAATATTCTGCATTGTGATAATTGTATGATGTTAAGATTATCATAATAAATGGAAATAGGCTTCTACACCTTTACACTTAAATCAGTTTTCAAGAGAAGGACTCTTTTGGAGTATATAAGCATTGAACACATTAAAAACAAGTAGCAGCACACCTACATATTTATCAAAGAATTTCACTCTACAAGTCACTAGTATCCCAAAGGTGATAGCCATTAAGGATCTTGAGTTAAGCATGCCAAAGCTTGAGGGGTAGCTAGATGTCAAACTCCAGGGTTACAATATTGAATGCAATGATTATGTTTATTTTAGATCAAATGTATGATGATTAAAATTCATAATTTATTAGAACTACTGCAGCTTGGGATTATCTTTTGATACAAATTCAATCAATTACAATGTCTAAAACTCATTATTCATTAGAATTACTCCGTTAGATCTTACGAATTGCATCTAAGATAGATCTACGATTCCCAGTTTGAGTATTTATATTTTAATACCATGAAAAATGGAATACAAATATGTCAGTATCAATTTCCATTAGTCAAACAATCCATGTTTATACACCCATGTGAAGGTAGCAATATCTCTAGACCTAATCTATTAGGGATGTATGCCACGTTTTCTATTGGAATTTCTTCTAATTATTAAAGTTCTATCCATTTTAAGGATTTAAGAAAGTATATAAGCTTAATTGAGTCCATTGAAAGTGCTAGAATTATCTAGTTGCGTGGATCTGTTGTCTAGGTGCGAGACACATTTTTTCTTTATGCATATCAGATTCAAGATTGTCCCAAAATTTTATTTCTATCATTCAAATGCATAAGCACTACATCCCCCTTGTATCATGCACATGAGCAAGATTTAGAGACAAATTAATATGTTAAAAAAACTACACAAACAGAATTAGAGTATAACATGGATCACATTCTAAATCTTGATTAACTATTGTCTATGTATTTCAATATTAACTATAACATGTCTACCTTCTCTTCACACGTATCATTTTCCATAATTGTACCTAATATCTAACAAAACAATAGAAACTCTTTTCCTGAACTTGATTGTTTGTTTGAATCTATAGACCTTTAGCATCATCATGATATCGTTTTTAAGAATCATTGAATCTTCTAATCTTGGACTATGTAAAGGTATCTCTTTGATTTCTCAGTATATCTTATTACATATGTATTCTTATTTTTTTGGTATTTCTCGATCTTTTGCATGTAAAAGAAAGTATTTTTTTCTCTCTCTCTCTCTCTCTCTTAGATCATATCCTTTAAAGACTTTAATCTTCTATATGAATTTCAAATAGAAGGTGCTATATATACATACACACACACACACGCACACACACACACATACATACATATATATATATATATATATATATATATATATATATATATATATATATATATATATATATATATATATATATATATATATATATATATATATATATATATATATTTATATATATATATATATATATATATATATATATATATATATATATATATATATATATATATATATATATATATATATATATATATATATATATATATATATATATATATATATATATATATATATGTGTATATGTGTGTGTGTGTATGTATGTGTGTGTATATGTTAGTGTAGGAGAATCCAAGCCCACATACTTGGGTGATTGGCATATATCGCATGGAGCTTTATAAGATCAATCCGTTGTAAAATGAGTTACATTTACGTTTGTAAAAGAATCTGAATTCCACGAGGAAGCTAGGAAGCATCAAATCTTGTAGTTGATTGATGAGAGAATATATCCTATAGTTTAGGATTTACTTTTAGGTGGACTTTTGAATTTGAATTCAAAAGATTGGCTTTAAATTCAACTATAAAAGTAAATAAAAAAGACGTGTAAATGAGCCTTGATGAGGAGATCAATTGAGAGCAATACATTGTGATTTGAGATCTCACTCCAAAGCTCAATAACTTTCTCGACATTTTTCAATAGATTATTTCCAATGAGATTGTTTCTATGTGATCCAATACATAAATTTTTATTACATCTTTACTTCACTTCTCAACCATGACTACATTAGTACAATGACCTTTTCAAAGCTTATTCTTAGTGTGTGATTGACCATTTCTCATAGTTTAAAGCATCATAGATCCAATATACAATATATTGTCTACTTTATAGCTACAAAATCTCATTATTTCCTCACGTTAGGAATCGCATATAGTTCATCTATCTTATTGTAATCACATACTCACGTTAGGAATCGCAAGACCTCCCAAGAGACTTGGGAAGTACTCTTATCATATTTCTCATTAAATACAAGAGGGCAAAAGAACCAACTATGGATGGATTTTACAACCCTAGAAGAGCAACCAACGCAAAGTGTGGCTGATTATGTGACCAAGATGAAGGATATGGCTGACACCTTGCAAGCATTGGAGATGAGATAGAAGAAGAAGACATCGTAAGGTAGATCATCAATGGCATCAAAGCTGATGATAAGTGGGAGTTCTTCACTAGAGTAATGGAGCTTTATATGGATATGCAGATACCTGACCTCAACACCTTGATCAGGAAACTCTTCACCCATGAGAGAAAGCTCAACAAGAATGCTGACAACTCTAGAGGTAACCAATCTTTTTCCCTTTATACAAATAAGAATAGAAGTAAGGATAAGGGTAAAAGCAAAAATAATGAAGAAGAGGCTACTACCTCTCAAGTTAACTACACAAGTAGAGGAAGAGGTACTAGAGGAAGGGGTAAAGGAGGAAAGCAAGGTACGCGGAGATCATAGAATACTCCATCTCGCAACATCTATGGCCTTACCAGCCACAACAGAGTGGAATGCTTCAAGAACACAAGGAATCAAAGGGGAAGAAGCTTCCATAGAGGGAGCTATGGACAATCGAGAGGTAGATTCAACAAATGGAGGAAGCAATTACAATTACAACTATAACCAAGTCTACAACAACAACGACAATTATCAATGAGATTTTAGAGGAAGAAGAGACTATAATGACTACACAAAAGACCAAGAGGATTCTCTACTCATCATGAACATGACATCCAAAAAAGGTAAAGATGATGAGCATCTTTTCTATATTGATTCTGGTTGCTCCAATCATGTTGGTGGAAATGTAGCACTGTTATCTGATCTTGAAGAACTCAAAGGGAAGCATGAAGTACAAATAGGTGATGACACTAAACACTTTGTCAAGAAGATTGGAAATGTCAAGGCTTTTGATGGTAACATGAACCTCTTAAGTAAGGTCTTATATATACCAACCATAACAAAGAACCTAATCAGTGTTGGATAAACTGTTGAGAAAGGCTTACAGGCCAGATTCACAAGGCACGGAGCATATGTGGAAGACCCTCAAGAAGGCTTCAAGAGGATTGCAAAAGGTGAGAAACTTGTTGAATCTTTACATTTGAGATTGAAGACACCAGAAACATACCACCCTTCAATTACAAAGATCCAACTCTATCTAAACTAGACATAAGGCACAAAAGGCTAGGTCATATAGGAGAAAGAACACTAAAGCAAATATACAGGGATCAAAGTGTGCTTGGCATTCCAAATGTGTCCAAGAAACACATGATACAAGTGTGGAGCATGCCAATTTGGCAAAGCTCACATGCAACCATTCAACAAAAAGGGGTACATGTATGAAGGCTACTTGGAGCTTGTACACACTCATGTGTGGGGTTCTAGCAAAGATTCATCAATCTCAGGATCTAGGTACTATGTTTCATTTATAAATGATTGCAATATATGGACAATTCTTTACTTCATGAAGCATAAGGGTGAAGTATTTACATGTTTCAAAAAGTATTTGGCATTGGTTGGGAACGAGACAGGTAGAAGCTTGAAGAAGATCAGATTTGATGGAGGTGGTGAGTATTTCTCACATGAATTTAATTCATTCTTATAGGACATAGGTATAAAAAGAGAGTTCACAAAAAGATAGTCTCTTGAACTAAATGGAGTGGCAAAGAGAAGGAATATATTGATAGTAGATGCTATAAGATCAATGTTGAATGAGAAGAAACTACCCAACTACCTATGGGTAGAGGCTATTTCCACAACCACATACTTAATTAACACGCTCCCATTCTAATCCTTGGATGGAATGACACCCTATGAAGCATGGAATCGTAGGAGACCTCTCATTGGACCATTGCAAAATCTTTGGGTGCATTTCTTATGCACATATACCCTCACAGATTAGAGGGAAACTTGATCCTAAAGCTGAAAAGTGTATATTATTGGTTATGACCAAAATCGAAAGGGCTACATGCTATATAATCCCACTAACAAAGGATTTATAGTTACTAGGGATGTAGTGTTTGATGAAAATAGTTCATACTTTGAAGATGATTGCAGGAAGGTCAAGTTACGTTATGATTTGGAAAATGACTTTCCAACTCTCACTCAAGAAGATCAACATCTACTAGAAGATATCAATTCAGAGGATGAAGAGAAAATTTATTTCAAGGCATGGAATTCAAGAGGAAAGATCAAGTTCAAGCAATTGGTAGACATTCGAGAGTCCTCCAATCAAGCACCCAAGAGATTTCAAAGGGAGAGTAAAAAGCCCATAAGGTATGACTATGGCACATCATTAGTCACCAAGCATTCTGTGTATACCACTAAAGACTCTATTACTGAAAGAGCCTTCTTCATTTGAAGAGGCCAGTAAGAAGGAAGAATGGAGAGAAGCCATGCAAGAAGAAGTTGAAGCACTTCAGGAAAAGAACACTTGGGATTTGGTTCCCAAGAATCCAAGCATGAAGGCAATATGATCCAGATGGATATATAAAATCAAGAGAAATTCAAATGGTTCTATAAACAGATATAAGGCAAGGTTAGTGGCAAAGGGGTTTGCTCGAACCCATGGAGTGGATTACGAAGAAAGGTTTTCACTTGTGTCCTAGATTCCAACAATTAGGGTTTTGGTAAGTGTTACTGCTTCCAAGAATTGGAACCTATATCAGTTAGATGTTAACAATGCATTCCTAAATGGATGGATCTCAAAAGAAGTGTACATGGCTCAACCACCAGGTTATGAAGATAAGGATAAACCACATTTTGTATGCAAGCTAAGTAAGGCACTCTATGGCCTAAAGCAAGCTCCTAAAGCTTGGAATCATAGGCTTGTTCCTTATTTTGAGGATCAAAGTTTTGTGGCTAGCAAAGCGGATTCTTCTTTATTGATAAACAAGACCAACTCAGAAGTTATCTACTTATCTTTCTATGTGGATGACATTATCATGACAGGGAATGATGCTAATGGCATCAAGTAGGTCAAAGCTCAACTAATGGAAGAACTTAAAATTTTTTATCTTGGTTTGTTAACATACTTTCTTGGTCTAGAACTTGTGTATACAGATTATGGTATGTTTATTACTCAGAGAAAGTATATCCACGATATGTAAAATTCAAGATGGAGAACAAAAAAATTGTAGGTACACCCATGGAACTCAATCAAAAGCTTAGTTCTCATGAAGGAGAGCTTCTTGAGGATGTTACACATTACCAGAAACTTGTTGGGAGTCTCAACTATGCAATCCTAACAAGAGTGGACATTTCTTATGGAGTAAGTACATTAAGCCCATTTATGCATGCACTAAGAAAGCCTCATATGTGTGAAGAGAGATGGTGGATGCAATCCAAAGATGAGTAGGTGCCGCTACAACCAGCTTCACACCAGCCAACTGAGACTTCAGAGTTGATTAGTAGACCCTTTGAGCTTCCTAAATCCACCAAAATATCAGCCAAGTACTTTGGAACATGTATCCCAAAAGTTTAAGTCAAGACCGACAAGTTGCGACATGACTAGCTCCCAAAACTTGCTATTTTTGGACATACACCTGCTGGAAAAAATGAACAGTGCTCTCAACCTGGAAGGCATTAGAAAAATTCCTTTTGGGCATAGCAAATAGACTTAGCAAGCTTCCTATTCCAAGTTAAAACACTTCAAATGATGGACTGAGCACTAAGAACAAGTTTCATCAAGTTCTGGAACATTCCCACAATTCTTGGGGCTCTGCAGAGATAGACCAGTAAGCAGTAAAATGCAGATATCTCCAAAAGTATAAATTCAATGACTTTGAAAATTTATAGGTAGAAACTAGACAGTGAGAGCTATCCAACGCACTTTAAAACACTGAAAAAGGTTCAGTAAAACTCGAGATATGACCTTCTGAAGTTACTGCTCTGAGTGAGTATAGCAGAGAACAAAACAGAGAGGTAGATGATAATAAATGTATAGATTCACATATGATTACAACCACATTGGCAATGAATCTTTGCACAATGGGAGTAGAATGATAGAGCTATGGAGTAAGCTCTTCAATCTCTACAAAATGACATGAAGTGGTCACGTACAAGGCTTGCTAATCGCCTCTTCCTTCTTGCTCCTTTTATAGCTATTCTTGGAGGGAGTTTTGAATTCGAATTCGAATGGCTCCACCTAAAAGTGATCCCCAAAGTTAGGAGAGATTCCCTCAGCTCAAAAATTCGTGATTTTGGTAGTTGGAGCCACGAATTTGCTTTTACATCATGGATGAGGTAAGCCATCCTTTTCCTTTTTTCTTTTTCCATTTACAAGAGATAAAATGTACTCTTTTACAAGAGGTGTTCACATGACTACTCATGTGACTTACAAATGAGGATAATATCAAGCATATCAAGCATGTAGGCTTGGGCAAAATGCACCAACAGCTCCCCCTCAAGCCTAACATGCTTGGCCTCCAAATAAGTCTTCAATTGTCCTTGATTTCCTGCAAACCAATCATCAACTTGAATCTACTTAACTTCGTACCATCAAGAGCTTTCGTCAACATGTCTGCACATTGCATATCTGTAGAGACATAGGATAGTTGAATATCCTTGCTCATTAGCTTCTCTCTTACATAATGGTAGTGGACTTCAATATGCTTGGTTCTAGCATGGTATACCGGATTAGCTGCTAGATGTAGTGAGCTTGTGTTGTCACCAAAAATGTGAGGTGTTGAAGAATGAAGTCCAAGATCTGTGTACAAAGATTTTAACCACATGATTTCTTGAGTTGCATTAGCCAAACCTCTATATTCTGCTTCAGTAGAAGATAATGCCACGGTTGGTTGCTTCTTCGATGACCAAGAAATGATTTTTGAACCTGCAAATGATATATACCCTGATGTGCTTCTTCTATCATCTTTAGATCCGGCCCAATCTGCATCTGAGTAGACCTTTAGCTCAATATCTGAAGTATATGAATAAAACAAACCTTGATTCATGGTCCCCTTTAGGTACTTGAGGACTCGCTTGGCCGCTTCCATATGTGGTCTTCTCGGCTTATGCATAAACTGACTCAATATGCTAACACTATAGCATATATCCACCCTTGTGAGTGTTGCATAGTTCAAACTTCCAACCAAGCTTTGATAGCTTGTGATGTCTTCAATTGGCTCTCCTTCATAAGCACTAAGCTTATGATTTTGCTCCATAGGTGTACCTGCACACTTTGTATTTTCCATCTTGAACTTGACGAGCATGTCATGGACATACTTCCTTTGTGTGATGTATATACCTGAATCTGTGTAGATCAACTCCAATCCAAGAAAATAAGTGAGTGGTCCGAGGTCACTTATTTTGAACTCCTCCTTCATTTGACTCTTTACCTGTTTGATTCCTTCAAGATCATTGCCTGTGATAATAATATCATCAACATACACACATAAATAGATCACTTCAGATCCATTCCTCTTTATGAACAAAGAGGTATCCGCCTTGCTAGCTTTGAATCCTTGGTCCTGCAAATAAGTAACCAATCTGAAATTCCAAGCTCTTGGAGCTTGCTTCAATCCATACAAAGCTTTCTTTAGTTTGCATACATAGTTAGGATGATGTGCATCCTCATATCCAGGAGGTTGTGCCATATACACTTCCTCAGAAATCCATCCATTCAAGAAAGCATTCTTTACATCAAGTTGATAAAGATTCCAATTTCTAGATGCAGCAAGACTTATGAGAACCCTAATTGTAGGCATTTTTGCAACAGGAGAGAAAGTCTCCTCATAATCAATACCATGGGTTTGAGCAAACCCTTTAGCAACTAACCTTGCTTTGTGTCTATTTATACTTCCATCTGGATTCCTCTTGATTTTGTATATCCATCGAGATCCGATTATCTTCATAGATGGCTTGTTAGGTACAAGCTCCCAAGTGTCATTCTCCTTCAAGGCTTCCATTTCTTCATCCATTGCATCTCTCCAAGCTTTCTTGCTTTGTGCTTCTTCGAATGTGGTAGGTTCTTCATTGGTTGAATCCTTTGCAATGTAGATTGAGTGCTTGGTGACCAAAGAAGTATCATAACCAAACCTCTCTGGTTTCTTCTTCTCCCTCGAAGACCTTCTAAGTGGTTGATGTGAGCTCTCGGGTCCATATGTAGCATCCTGCATCTTTGCTTTACCTTTGTTCTTCCATAGCTTTAGTCTTTCCAAGTCTTCTAGGTCAATCTCCGAATCACTTTCTTCAATCTGCTTTGGCTCCTTTGGTTGAAGTGATGGAAAATCTTCATCCAAGTCATATGGCAGCTTCACTTTCCTGTCATCATCAAACCATGATTTGTTTTCATCAAAAATTACATCTCTACTCACAGAAAATCCTTTATTGGTTGGATTGTACAATCTATATCCTTTTTGGTTTTGATCATAACCAATGAATACACACTTCTCTGCCTTGGGATCCAATTTCCCTCTTACTTGAGAAGGAATGTGAGCATAGGCTAAGCATCCAAAGATTTTACAATGCTCTAGAATAGGTCTTCTTCCATTCCACACTTCATATGGAGTGGTTCCATCTAGTGACTTAGATGGAAGTCTATTTATGAGATATGTGGCTGTCGACACAGCCTCTGCCCATAGGTAGTTCGGCAATCCCTTTTCATTGAGCATGGACCTTGCAGCTTCGACAATAGCTCTGTTCCTCCTCTCTGCTACACCATTGAGTTCGGGTGTATACCTTGTAGTGACTTCCCTTTTAATGCCTCTTTCATGCAAGAAGGCATCAAATTCAGAAGAGAAGTATTCTCCTCCACCATCTGATCTGAGTCTTTTCAAAGTCCTACCTGTTTGATTTTCAACAAGAGCAATATACTTCTTAAAGCAATTAAACACTTCATCCTTGTGCTTCATGAAAAACAGAATGGTCCACCTGCTACAATCATCTATGAAAGACACATAATATCTTGAGCCTGATATAGATGGCTCCTTACTTGGACCCCACACATCCGTGTGCACTAGATCCAAAGGATTTTGATACATATATCCTTTCTTATTGAAAGGTTGTCTAT
This sequence comes from Ceratopteris richardii, assembly GCA_020310875.1. NCBI lineage: Eukaryota > Viridiplantae > Streptophyta > Polypodiopsida > Polypodiales > Pteridaceae > Ceratopteris > Ceratopteris richardii. Next base: position 162,632,795 of record CM035416.1, on the reverse strand, counting down.
GAGCCTTGCCGAGTTGACAAGCTTCACACTTATAAATCATGTGTTGCCTTGTGATATTAGGCAAACCAAGTACACTTTGGTCCCTGCAAATCTGTTTGAGTGTCCTCTCACCAATGTGAGCAAGCCTTTTGTGCCATATCTCCAACTCTGTTAGAGTTTGAGATCCATAGCTAAACAAAGCTATGTTCTTTGTATCTTCCACTTCAAAAGTGAAAAGCCTTCCTGTCTTTTCTCCTTTGGCAATCCTTCGAAAGCCTTGCCTTGGGTCTTCAACATATGCTCCAAATCGATTGAATCTAACCTGCAATCCTTTTTCAACAATCTGTCCAACACTTATTAAATTTTTGGTAATTGTAGGGACATACAAGACTTTGCTTAAGAGGTTCATATTCCCATCTGATGTCTTCACATTACCTATCTTCTCCACTGAGTGCTTTGTGTCATCTCCTGTCTGCACTTCATGCTTGTTATGAGGATCTTCCAAATCAGAAAGTAAAGCCACATTTCCTGCTACATGGTTTGAGCATCCCGAATCAATGTAAAATATGTGATCATCATCCTTACCCTTCTTCGTTGATAGATTCATAATCAATAATGAATCTTCTTGACTTTGGTCCTCTGCATAGTTATTGTAATCTCTTCTTCCTCTATGGCCACTTTGATAGTTGTTGTTGTTGTTGTAATTGTTGTTGTAGTAGTTGTTGTTGTAGCCTCCATTGTACCTGCCTCTATTTGATCCATAGCCACCTCTATTGAATCCTCTTCCTCTTGAGTTCCTTGGATTCCTGAAACATTCTTCAGTAGTATGGTTAGATAAGCCACATATGTTGCAAGGTTGAGATGATTGGAATCTCCCCCTGCCTTGCTTTCCACCTCTGCCTCTTCCTCTAGCTCTTCCTCTACCTGCAAAGTTTGCTTGGAAAGAGCTTCCTTCATCTTCATTCTTCCTATTCTTTGACTTGTCCTTGACCTTAGCTTTATCAGAATATAAGGCAGAAGTTTGATTACCTCTTGAGGACTCACCACCTTTGCTAATCTTTGCTTCATGAGTGAAGAGTTGGCCCATGAGTGTGTTGAGGTCGGGTACATGCATATCCATGTATAAATCCATGGCTGTTGTGAATGACTCCCACTTGTCGTCTGCTTTGATTCCATTCATGATTTGTCTTATGATTTGCTCCTCTTCAATTACCTCTCCAATGCTTCCAAGTTGGTCGGAAATCTCCTTCATCTTTGTGACATAATCAGTCACATTTTGCTTCGGGCTTTTCTTCACTGTTGTGAACTCCATCCACAATTGGTTCTTCCTTGCTCGAGTGTTGGAAGAGAAGAAAGAAGCAAGTGCATTCCAGGTTTCTCTTGATGTCTTGCATCCCTTGACATGAGGTAAAAGAAAATCAGAGATTGAGTTTAGAATATAGGACCTTGCAAGTGCATCCTTCGAACACCAATTCGAAAGTCCTTCCACTTCTTCATGTGATGGTTGCCCTTTGTTCCTCATGGTTGGCATTGCTTCATCTCTGGATATGAATCCATATAGATTCCTTCCTTGAAGGTAAGCCTCCATCCTTAGAGACCATGCCGGGTAGTTGTTTCGATCCAATTTGTCAATTGTTGATGGAAATCCATCTCCCATGTTGCTTGACTATGCTCTGATACCACTGTGAAGAGAGATGGTGGATGCAATCCAAAGATGAGTAGGTGCCGCTACAACCAGCTTCACACCAGCCAACTGAGACTTCAGAGTTGATTAGTAGACCCTTTGAGCTTCCTAAATCCACCAAAATATCAGCCAAGTACTTTGGAACATGTATCCCAAAAGTTTAAGTCAAGACCGACAAGTTGCGACATGACTTGCTCCCAAAACTTGCTATTTTTGGACATACACCTGCTGGAAAAAATTAACAGTGCTCTCAACCTGGAAGGAATTAGAAAAATTCCTTTTGGGCATAGCAAATAGACTTAGCAAGCTTCCTATTCCAAGTTAAAACACTTCAAATGATGGACTGAGCACTGAGAACAAGTTTCATCAAGTTCTGGAACATTCCCACAATTCTCGGGGCTCTGCAGAGATAGACCAGTAAGCAGTAAAATGCAGATATCTCCAAAAGTATAAATCCAATGACGTTGAAAAGTTATAGGTAGAAACTAGACAGTGCGAGCTATCCAACGCACTTTAAAACACTGCAAAAGGTTCAGTAAAACTCGAGATATGACCTTCTGAAGTTACTGCTCTGAGTGAGTATAGCAGAGAACAAAACAGAGAGGTAGATGATAATAAATGTAAAGATTCACATATGATTACAACCACATTGGCAATGAATCTTTGCACAATGGGAGTAGAATGATAGAGCTATGGAGTAAGCTCTTCAATCTCTACAAAATGACATGAAGTGGTCACGTACAAGGCTTGCTAATCGCCTCTTCCTTCTTGCTCCTTTTATAGCTATTCTTGGAGGGAGTTTTGAATTCGAATTCGAATGGCTCCACCTAAAAGTGATCCCCAAAGTTAGGAGAGATTCCCTCAGCTCAAAAATTCGTGATTTTGGTAGTTGGAGCCACGAATTTGCTTTTACATCATGGATGAGGTAAGCCATCCTTTTCCTTTTTTCTTTTTCCATTTACAAGAGATAAAATGTACTCTTTTACAAGAGGTGTTCACATGACTACTCATGTGACTTACAAATGAGGATAATATCAAGCATATCAAGCATGTAGGCTTGGGCAAAATGCACCAACAATATGGAAGCTCCCAAGAGGGTGCTAAAGTATCAAAAGGGTACCATAAATGAAGGGTTGTTTTACCCTTTCACTTATGACTTGGACATAAATATGTATTCCTATGCAGATTGGGCTAGCTCCAAGGATGATAGGAGGACCACCTCAAGATACTTATCTTTTGCAGGATCAAAGCTTATATCAGGTCATCAAAGAAGCAACCAACTGTGACATTTTCATATACAGAGGCAGAATATAGAGGCCTAGCAAATGTGACTCAAGAGGCTATGTGACTCAAGCAACTCTATACAGATTTGGGGTTACACTCACACTCCAATACTTTTTTGAGACAACACTAGCTCACTTCATTTGGCTACTAATCCTGTATATCATGGAAGGACTAAGCACATTGAATTGCACTATCATTATGTAAGGGAGAAATTGCTTAGCAAGGACATTCAATTGTCCTATGTATCAACTCATTTACAACGTGGAGATATACTCACAAAGTCTTTGGATGGAAGCAAGATGAATAGGTTCAAATTGATGATTGGTCTGCAAGAAATCAAGCAGGAATAAGGATCAAGCATGTTAGGTTGACAACGAGCAATTGGTGCAAGAGAATCCAAGCCCACGCACTTGGATGATTAGCATATTTCTCATGGAGCCTTATCTGATCAATCCCTTGTAAAACCAATTACATTTACCTTTGTAAAAGAACCTTACTTCCATGAGGAAGTTAGGAAGGATCAAATATTGTAGTTGATTGATGAGAAAATATATCCAATAGTTTAGGATTTACTTTTACGTGAACTTTTGAATTTGAATTCAAAAGATTGGCTCCAAATTCAACTATAAAAGTAGATAAAAAGACACGCTTAAATGAGCCTCCACTAGGAGATCAATTGAGAGGAATACATTGTGATTTGAGAGCTCACTCTGTAGCTCAATCACGTTGCTCACATTGTGCAATAGATTATTGCCAATGACATGGTATTTCTATGTGATCTTATACATAAATTCTTATTACATCTTTACTTCACTTCTCTCCCATGACTACATCAATACAATGACCTTTTCAGAGCTTGTTCTTAGTGTGTGATTGATCATTTGTAATGATTTAAAGCATCATAGATTCAGTATACTGTCTAGTTTAGAGATACAAAATTGCATTATCATTCCTTCTCGGAATTGTTAGATATATTCATTTTATTACTATCTATTCTATTGACTGATGCATCCCAAAAATGTCGGGGAAGTGCTATGATTTTCTAAAGATCATACTTAGCATGTAGTTCATCTTTTTTATTCTAATCACTGATGATTCCTATCCCTCTAAGTCAATTAGTCATCAGCAAAAGGAATTACGCTAATTGCTATCATGCTCAGAGCATTGTTCATTATACAGAACAGGTGTAAAGACTAAAACAGCAAGTCTATGACCTTGGATCAATTTCCTACTTATGTGTTTTGATCCATTTATTAGTGGATCATGTTCCAAACAACATAGCTAATTATTTATGATCATTAGCAAGCTAAAGAGGCCCACTACACTCTCCAAAAAATCTTTTTTGCTCGTGTGAAGCACGTTTAAGCAACACCACTTCATATATGAAGACTATCCACCATCTCCTTCAGATATATGTGTGTGTGTGCGCACATGCACACACACACATCAAAATGTTGAGAGGGCACGACTTTTTATCTTTTTTCAACGATAGAAATTTAAGTTGATTTTGTTAGTTTCATTCGTTCCTTTCTTGCTTAATTTGGAAAAGTTCCGAAGGTGTGTGCTACATGGGGAATTAGCAAATCTCGTTGTCCATTTCGTCAAGAATCGTCAGCTAATTAGGTACTTAGGGGCATCGTTTCTATAAAGCCTATGTCCACAGGATATGAAAACTCAAAAATATAATGGGTAAGCACGGTTGAA
>CM035416.1:162615644-162623144 GCA_020310875.1 Ceratopteris richardii | reverse complement strand
GATAGTCTCTTTGGACCTCTGTCCAAGAAAAGCAACCCAGCCTCTTCATCATGACCTCCTGAATCTTCATGTAAACTTTATGACTACAGTCACAGAAATTAAAAAGAGACTAGGTTAGACCAGAAACATGGAAGGAGGGAAAAAGGATCTGAGAATAACATACATACTTATTGAGCTCAGTCACCATCTCCTCCAAGCTTAAGTCCTTGGAGATTACCCTTGACAAATTTGATATGATCAATGTATCATCCTTGATTCCTTGAAGGGCCCTCCATGGTGTCAGCTTCATGTCCTCGGGAGCCTCTTCAATTGAGAGGTCAGCTTTCCTTCCCTTTCCCTTCAGATCAACCTGTGGGTCTGGCCTCGACTTTCGTTGCTTCTGGCCCTTGAGCTGCTTGTTCTCCCACATTGTGAAAATTTTATCCTGTAGATCCCAGATCTCACCAGATCTGAATGCCAGTTGAAACCATGGATCATATTTCCTCAAGGCATCAGACTTTCTATTCTCATCCAGTGCAATTCCAACCTCAATAAGGCATTGCTTTCGTAGATTGGGATGTATTCTTCCAGCTTCCTTAACAAAACAATCTTCATATTCATGGTGGAAGAACCGAATTCTCTCTATGGAGGACATTTTTTGCCTGTAGTCATTGTCATTGTTGTGATCCCAAGCAAGAAGCTTGGATTCCTTAGTTGTAAGACCAGCATATATCTTACACTTTGCATACCTAAAGAAAAAAGTGGTAGGGTGCTCCTTCACTAGCTGTCTACGGGCCTCTGCAAAGTGTGAACCTCCAATCACATAATAAGTATACTCCTCAAATAAACCCTCATTGAACTCGTCCACAGAGCTGCACTCATTCGGATCCACCATGACAAGGAATGGCACAACAGTAGCATGAGGATTTATTCTCATTTTCTTCTTAAGATTCTGCACATGCAAATTGTGTGGCTCCCTGATCTCAAGGGGCCTCCTCCCTGTGACAGGATCTATTGGTGGCCTGTGGATGATATTGATTGGCAGGTGGAACAACTGCCCCTTCTTCACAATTTTTCTTTTAGCTATATCCTCCCTCATCTTGTTCTGCTTAGTACCAAGAACACCCGAGGCAAGCTCTCCACCAGGTGCAACAATTATATCCTCAGAGCTAGAGCTTGAGTCAAAAGACTCCTCTTCTGAAATTCTCTTCTTTTTCTTTTGAAGCTTCTTCTGCACGCTCTGCCTACCCCTTGCCTTTACAGGGGTTGTCATCTTCTGTTGTGTTGGCATGATGTTGCCCTGGATCCATGGCATCCAGTCCTTGATAAGATTGACTGAGTCCCTGCATATCTCAGCTAGACGATCTGGAACACAGCACTCTGGGCACAAGAAATCCATCTTGCATATAACATTTCTCAAACCTTTCGATGTCTCTACCAAGAAAAGGAGGTTGTCAGAATCCTCATCTTCATAATCCAGTTTGTACACAAGGCCATACTGAAAACCTTGTGTTGTCGTGATCTTTCCTCTCCCATATGCCCCTGCGAACACAAGAAGGACTGCATTCTTCTCTTCAACATACTGAAGGCACCACTCCAGATTTGTCATGTCCCGTAGTGGACGATCTGTCCTTAAAACCTCAGCGTCCCTCGACCTATCCTTCATAGTTGTATCATCCTCAGGAATTTTGATGCTACTCTGTCCACCTCAGGATATTCCTAGCGGGTTGCTGGCCTTCTCAGAGGATAAGGATACAATAAGTTTCTTTGGTTTCGCTTGGTGACCAATGCCTTTGTCACGTTGCTGATCACCAGAGCCCATGGTGACTTTCAGTTTCTTGAAGGGCCTCTCACTCTTGGACTCCGCATCCCTGAAGGCGCTTGGAATAATCAGCTCATACGTAAATGTGGTTTTCAAAGGCCCAAGTCGATGCCAAGCATCGACTTTTAGGTTCAAGTCGATGCCAGGCATCGACTTTTAAGTGCAAGTCGATGCCAGGCATCGACTTTGTGTGCAAGTCGATGCCGGGCATCGACTTGCACTTAAAAGTCGATGCCTGGCATCGACTTGAACCTAAAAGTCAATGCCTAGCATCGACTTCCACCCAAAAGTCGATGCCTGGCATCGACTTTGCACCCTAAAGTCGATGCCTGGCATCGACTTTGCACCCTAAAGTCGATGCCTGGCATCGACTTTAAGGCAAACTTCGATGCCAGGCAAGTCGATGCCTTGCATCGACTTGAGGCTCGACTTGCAGGTGCAAGTCGATGCCAGGCATCGACTTGAAGCCTCAAGTCGATGCCTGGCATCGATTTGCACCTGCAACTCGATTCCTGGCATCGACTTGCACACAAAGTCGATGCCTGGCATCGACTTTCAGGTGCAAGTCGATGCCAGGCATCGACCTGAGGCCTCAAGTCGATGTCTGGCATCGACTTGCAGCCTCAAGTCGATGCCTGGCATCGACTTACACCTAAAAGTTGATGCCAGGCATCGAGTTGTACCCTCATTGGATCTGTATTTTTAGAGCTAAGAAAAATAAAAACCTAGAAAGCAGACTCTTTAAACAAACATACAAAGGGAATCTTTTAGGAGTCTTTTTTTATGGTATGATTTTGCCTACCTCTTGGTACTCTTGCCAACATTCTTCTTCTCCATCATAGTTGCCTTTCTTGTATGCTGAGCTCTGTGCTCCATAGCTGTCTGTGCTCTGTTGCTCTCTGTTGCTCGTGGATTTTGAAAATGAGAATGATCTCCTCCTCTGCTATTTATAGGCAATTGCGTAACTTGAACTAGAGACTAACTGGATCTAACTGAATGAGTCCAGTTGCTAACTATATCTGTCAACCAATCTAACCAGGGAATACCACTCACACAAATAGGCTATTTCAGAGCCACTTTAATGAAATATTCATAGAACATTGCAACTATTTATATACATTTGCGTGGAAATTACACTTCAATGGCAAGAGTATGGTATGTACATGAGGATGTCTAATCTCATGTAGAAATGTTTTCTTAGAATCTCTTGCTTGGGAGAAAATCAAGTCTAAGTTGTGTTGAATATGGGAGATTAATGACATTTATCTTGTAACACATTGTTGAAATGGAAAATCAATGTATGAATAAACATTCAAGTAAAGAACCTTGCAACTATTTATGTACAGTTGCATGGAAATTACACTTCAAGTCTAAGTTGTGTTGAATATGGTAGATTAATGACATCTTTATAGTGTTATCCTCCTCACTTTAATTCATATTCACATTTATCTTGTAACACATTGCTGAAATGGAAAATCAATGTATGAATAAACATTCCAAGTACCTCTTTTACACATAATTCTTTTTTAATATACTTTCATCTACCTCTTTGAGATATAGCCAAGACTACAATGAAACCTAATCCTTGAAATCTTATTTAGTACCAAAGGTAAAATTTCTTCTTGTATAGTCTTCAATGGCACTACTACAAACAATTTTAATATATAATCTAGTTGGAACTCAACTTGGATATATTTTGATTCACTCACAATGCTAAGACTCAATGACTCATATCTAGTTAGAAATCAATTGTGTTTCTCATTTCAAAAGTGAATCAAATCTTTGGTTCCCTTATTAGTGTATATTTGAGTAATTAAGTTATTTGATGTAATTTGATGTTTAATGTTATTTAATGTACTTTAATAAACTTTTGATTTCATATCTTCTTGATGTGACATTTGATGTGACATCTTCACTTGATCTCTGATTACTACTTATTTAAAAAGGTCATTCATCTTCAGTCTTCTGTGAACTCAGTGAAGATGAGCTCAATCTTTTCAGTGAAGATTTAGGACGTGCTGATGGTTCCATGTTTTCTGTTGAGTCATTTAAGTTATCCAATTCACAGTGCAATGCTGCTCAACCAAATGCACCTCTTGATCTCCTATCTGATCCAACCATTGATCTCCCTTCTGACTCAAGTGCATGTGGAGCAACGAAAAAGCAAAGCAAGCTCAATCTACAATTTAAAAGAAGGCCCCGTGAAGTAAGTCAAAAAAGATTTAAATTTCTTACTTCAGATAGACAGATTGCATTGGATATTGTGAAGCATTGTTGTGGTTTGAAATGTTTGTACAATTTAGGAATGAAGAAACTAAAGCACCTAAGAGAAAAATTCCTCCATTTAGATAGTGAAAGGCAGGATATATACCTTGTTTCTCGCATGCAAATGATTGAGGATAACATGTCAGTAATGTAAGGCAATAGTTACGCAATATAACACAGGAGCAATAACAGAGAAGATAACAGATATAGGAGAATCTCAACAATTTTCTACTAGCAGCAAGTACAAAGATGATGGCGTTGTCCACCCGTGCGCTCTCAAGGTAGAGCTTAAATGGTGATCTAGACAACTCTAGATAGGGAGATACAAGGTAGAGGTATGCTGGCTCAACTCAATGTCTTAGGTAGTGCAGAAGTCATGTATATATAGGATCATGGGTGGCCTGCCATGGACGGCTATACATGGGCGGTAGAGCGTGGGCGGCCACCGCCCGCGTAATTGCCATACACGGCTTAGACTGGTTGAATATAATCTCTTACATGGTCCAATATGACCTTCATCCAACATTCAAGTTGGGATTCCCATCAATTGGGTAATGCATGCTTGGCTTCTCCTCATAAAGGGGGCCTTACAAAATGTGCATACAATCATGAGGGGTAGACATTGATCATACTCTAACAAGTAACACGTGTTGGTTTTGAATATTTCTTTAGTCAAGGGATGCGATGTTGTAGGGCTGCATTTAAAATTGCAATGGGTGTGGGAAATTTTAGAATACATAGGGTTCAACAAGGGCTTTTGAATGGGGATCTCATTTTGGATACGTTCCATGTTGGGACCAAAGGATCTGTTGGACGTCATGCAATGAATTGGATGATGAACTATTTTAGCTTGCATTGTGAGGTTATGCCTACAACTGGAAGGTTGCACTTGTCAGATAACTTTACTCGTCGAGAGGTATTTCAAATATATAGAGAAGACATGGAAAATAGAAATGAGAAGTATGTGTTGTATCGTCACTTTACTCGATTATGGAAGGAAGAGTTTAACAATGTTTCTATTCCTCGTAAAGTTAGAATGGGTGAATGTTCAGTTTGCACCACTTTGAAAAACATGGCAAAAGGGGCTACAACACCACAGGAAAAGAACAATTTTAAAAACCTTCTTAACAACCATCGTGAGAGTCAAGCTTTAGAGAGAAAGAAAGAAATTCATCATTGAAGTAAAGCACTCAGAAATCCGGAGCGTTATATGTGTTTGTTGATCGATGGTATGGATAAAAAAAAACTTGTTTGCCACATTTTTATCGCATCCCTAAGGACATTGGAGATGAAGTCCTTGTGCAAATGCATTTGGTTGGTGCTTTGGTATACAATGGAACTGTAATGTCCAAGGTTTTCTTCACATATCCGAATGTGCATAATGATCCGAACCTTACAGTTACTGTCATTCATCGTGTTTTGCAATCATGGAAGGGTCTTTTGCCACCAACTCTATATTTGCAACTAGATAATACTGCAAGAGAGAATAAAAATTCTACAGTCTTTGGATATTTAAGCATGCTTGTTGAAAAACAGGTATTTCAAAAGGTTAAGGTAAATTTCCTTCTGGTTGGCCACACTCATGATCACATTGATCAAATGTTCAGTACTTTCTCTAAGAAGTTGGCACGTAACAATGCTTTTACTCTTCCGATTTTATCTGAGTTGATTTCAGAAGCATATACTCCAAAACCAAAAGTTCAACACCTCACACAGATTTATGACTTTAAGCACTTTTGCTCAATGGGCCTTGATAACAGTGCTAAGGTTTTGGCTCCATTGCACAATATTAGTTTCAACCATGTATTCTTGATGAGGAGGGTTGATGAAATAACCCTTTTATTTGCAAAGCAGTATTCATCTTCTCTTGGGTGGGAGCCTAAAGAGGGATGCAGATTCTTATTGCAGGTGCCTAATTTGTCTACTGTGACAGTGTATGGTGCAGAACAATCACCATATGAAGATAAAAACAATACAGAAAGATGTGGAAATGTGGTTGATCAAAGTAAAAGCTGGATGCATGCACTCACTGAAAAGAAAAGACATATTGAGCGTGCAAAAAAATATGCTGGAGATCAAGATGTATCTTGGTGGGAGGACTTTTTCAATCATCAAGAAGAGATTATACAGTATACAATTGCAGGTCACTGGCCAGTTGATGTTCCATTCACATGGGATTTTTGTACACAAAGATCCGTGAATGTGGCCCAAGCATGTAATGCAGATGCACTTCAAAGTTTTATACATCCACCAGAAAGAAATATTTATGTAGGCCCAAGGATGACAAAACAGGCAGAAGCAAGATGGCAAGGAAATTTAATAGAGATAAATGTTGGAACACTTATTGCAGTTCTTGCTGATGGTGATGAGGCTTCCAGACCATTTTGGATTGCAAAGGTTTTAGAGATAACTAAAGATATTGATCAGAGAAGAATAGAGGCTTTGATGGTGCATTGGTATTACACTAAAAGTAGTAATGCATTCACAGGTAAATATAACTTAGAAATGGTGTGTGATACTAAACGAACAGGTTCAAAAAAGAAAAAGAATATTCGAAGCACATCCATTCTTAAAATGGATGATGTAGATATTCTTGTTTATGATTTTTCCTTGACAAAAACAGGTCACTTGAGGAAAGCAACCATCAACATGATAAAACAAAAGCTTCCAGATGTATGTGGTACAGGAAATCATAGGCAAACAAGAAGAGTTGTGCATGATCCTGCAGAATTTGGTATGTACGTGGATGAAGACAGAGCTCTTGTGGATATAGAAGAAGAAGAAGAGAGCTCTCAACAGTATGAGACTGAATCAAGTGCATCAGATGATGAGGGTGTAGACATAGATCGACAAAGTTGTGAGATGCATTGAAGCTCTCAGACATTTTTAGTGCTTTTGTAAATGCCTCGAAGTAGTTTGGTTAATGAAACCATGTTTTGTAGCAATTTTGACTAACAATCAGATATCCACCCATTAAAAATATGTCTAAAATGTTATTTTTGTATAAGAACTATTTAGTTCTACGTTCTTTATATAGATTTTAGACATGTCAATGTCCTATCATTTAGATTTTGGACATGTCAATGTCTTATCATATACATTTTGGGACATGTCAATGCCTTATATAGTGAAATTTTGACTACATTTTGAGCTCTTTTTTTATAAGAAAATGACAAAAAATGTCAAAAATCACATGTTTTCACCTCATTTTTGTAATATATGTATACTGGTATAAAGGAATCTCAAACATAAGCTGCCATTTGCTTGATTTTTGACGAGAGTGTTCTCTTTTTACGACATAGTTCTCGTTTGTTACGACTCGCTGTTCTATCTATCTATCTATCTATCTATCTATCTATCTATCTATCTATCTATCTATCTATCTATCTATCTATCTATCTATCTATCTATCTATCTATCTATCTATCTATCTA
>CM035416.1:162605644-162610644 GCA_020310875.1 Ceratopteris richardii | reverse complement strand
CAACCAAATGCATTTGCACAAGGACTTCATCTCCAATGTCCTTAGGGATGCGATAAAAATGTGGCAAACAAGTTTTTTTTTGATCCATACCATCGATCAACAAACACATATAACGCTCCGGATTTCTGAGTGCTTTACTTCGATGATGAATTGCTTTCTTTCTCTCTAAAGCTTGACTCTCACGAAATGGTGTTGTAGCCCCTTTTTGCCATGTTTTTCAAAGTGGTGTTGTAGCCCCTTTTTGCCATGTTTTTCAAAGTGGCGCAAACTGAACATTCACCCATTCTAACTTTACGAGGAATAGAAACATTGTTAAACTCTTCCTTCCATAATCGAGTAAAGTGACGATACAACACATACTTCTCATTTCTATTTTCCATGTCTTCTCTATATATTTGAAATACCTCTCGACGAGTAAGGTTATCTGACAAGTGCAACCTTCCAGTTGTAGGCATAACCTCACAATGCATGCTAAAATAGTTCATCATCCAATTCATTGCATGACGTCCAACAGATCCTTTGGTCCCAACATGGAACATATCCAAAATGAGATCCCCATTCAAAAGCCCTTGTTGAACCCTATGTATTCTAAAATTTCCCACACCCATTGCAATTTTAAATGCAGCCCTACAACATCGCATCCCTTGACTAAAGAAATATTCAAAACCAACTCGTGTTACTGACATGTTATCCTCAATCATTTGCATGCGAGAAACAAGGTATATATCCTGCCTTTCACTATCTAAATGGAGGAATTTTTCTCTTAGGTGCTTTAGTTTCTTCATTCCTAAATTGTACAAACATTTCAAACCACAACAATGCTTCACAATATCCAATGCAATCTGTCTATCTGAAGTGAGAAATTTAAATCTTTTTTGACTTACCTCACGAGGCCTTCTTTTAAATTGTAGATTGAGCTTGCTTTGCTTTTTCGTTGCTCCACATGCACTTGAGTCAGAAGGGAGATCAATGGTTGGATCAGATGGGAGATCAAGAGGTGCATTTGGTTGAGCAACATTGCACTGTGAATTGGATAACTTAAATGACTCAACAGAAAACATGGAACCATCAGCACGTCCTAAATCATAGGGATCATCACTTCTGTGGAAAGGATCAACTAAGAACAATGAATCCGAAACTGTATCAATATGAGCAGAAGAAGCTGATGCCCAAGCATCCACTGAAAAGATTGAGCTCATCTTCACTGAGTTCACAGAAGACTGAAGATGAATGACCTTTTTAAATAAGTAGAAATCCGAGATCAAGTGAAGATGTCACATCAAATGTCACATCAAGAAGATATGAAATCAAAAGTTTATTAAAGTACATTAAATAACATTAAACATCAAATTACATCAAATAACTTAATTACTCAAATATATACTAATAAGGGAACCAAAGATTTGATTCACTTTTGAAATGAGAAACACAATTGATTTCTAACTAGATATGAGTCATTGAGTCTTAGCATTGTGAGTGAATCAAAATATATCCAAGTTGAGTTCCAACTGGATTATATATTAAAATTGTTTGTAGTAGTGCCATTGAAGACTATACAAGAAGAAATTTTACCTTTGGTACTAAATAAGATTTCAAGGATTAGGTTTCATTGTAGTCTTGGCTAGATCTCAAAGAGGTAGATGAAAGTATATTAAAAAAGAATTATGTGTAAAAGAGGTACTTGGAATGTTTATTCATACATTGATTTTCCATTTCAGCAATGTGTTACAAGATAAATGTGAATATGAATTAAAGTGAGGAGGATAACACTATAAAGATGTCATTAATCTCCCATATTCAACACAACTTAGACTTTAAGTGTAATTTCCATGCAAATGTACATAAATAGTTGCAAGGTTCTTTACTTGAATGTTTATTCATACATTGATTTTCCATTTCAACAATGTGTTACAAGATAAATGTGAATATGAACTAAAGTGAAGAGGATAACACTATAAAGATGTCATTAATCTCCCATATTCAACACAACTTAGACTTGATTTTCTCCCAAGCAAGAGATTCTAAGAAAAAATTTCTACATGAGATTAGAAATCCTCATGTACATACCATACTCTTGCCATTGAAGTGTAATTTCCATGCAAATGTATATAAATAGTTGCAATGTTCTATGAATATTTCATTAAAGTGGCTCTGAAACAGCCTATTTGTGTGAGTGGTATTCCCTGGTAAGATTGGTTGATAGATATAGTTAGCAACTGGACTCATTCAGTTAGATCCAGTTAGTCTCTGGTTCAAGTTACCCAATTGCCTATAAATAGCAGAGGAGGAGATCATTCTCATTTTCAAAATCCACGAGCAACAGAGAGCAACAGAGCACAGACAGCTATGGAGCACAGAGCTCAGCATACAAGCAAGGCAACTACGATGGAGAAGAAGAATGTTGGCAAGAGTACCAAGAGGTACGCAAAATCATACCATAAAAAAAGATTCCTAAAAGATTCCCTTTGTATGTTTGTGAAAAGAGTCTGCTTTCTAGGTTTTTATTTTTTTTAGCTCTAAAAATACATATCCAATGAGGGTACAGCTCGATGCCTGGCATCGACTTTTAGGTGTAAGTCGATGCCAGGCATCGACTTGAGGCTGCAAGTCGATGCCAGGCATCAACTTGCACGTGCAAGTCGATGCCAGGCATCGACTTGAGGCCTCAGGTCGATGCCTGGCATCGACTTGCACCTGAAAGTCGATGCCAGGCATCGACTTTGTGTGCAAGTCGATGCCAGGCATCGAGTTGCAGGTGCAAATCCATGCCAGGCATCGACTTGATGCTTCAAGTCGATGCCTGGCATCGACTTGCAGCCTCAAGTCGATGCAAGCCATCGACTTGCCTGGCATCGAAGTTTGCCTTAAAGTCGATGCCAGGCATCGACTTTAGGATGCAAAGTCGATGCCAGGCATCGACTTTAGGGTGCAAAGTCGATGCCAGGCATCGGCTTTTGGGTGGAAGTCGATGCTAGGCATCGACTTTTAGGTTCAGGTCGATGCCAGGCATCGACTTTTAAGTGCAAGTCGATGCCCGGCATCGACTTGCACACAAAGTCGATGCCTGGCATCGACTTGCACTTAAAAGTCGATGCCTGGCATCGACTTGAACCTAAAAGTCGATGCCTGGCATCGACTTGGGCCTTTGAAAACCACATTTACGTATGAGCTGATTATTCCAAGCGCCTTCAGGGATGCGGAGTCCAAGAGTGAGAGGCCCTTCAAGAAACTGAAAGTCACCATGGGCTCTGGTGATCAGCAACGTGACAAAGGCATTGGTCACCAAGCGAAACCAAAGAAACTTATCGTATCCTTATCCTCTGAGAAGGCCAGCAACCCGCTAGGAATATCCTCAGGTGGACAGAGTAGCATCAAAATTCCTGAGGATGATACAACTATGAAGGATAGGTCGAGGGACGCTGAGGTTTTAAGGACAGATCGTCCACTGCGGGACATGACAAATCTGGAGTGGTGCCTTCAGTATGTTGAAGAGAAGAATGCAGTCCTTCTTGTGTTCGCAGGGGCATATGGGAGAGGAAAGATCACGACAACACAAGGTTTTCAGTATGGCCTTGTGTACAAACTGGATTATGAAGATGAGGATTCTGACAACCTCCTTTTCTTGGAAGAGACATCGAAAGGTTTGGGAAATGTTATATGCAAGATGGATTTCTTGTGCCCAGAGTGTTGTGTTCGAGATCGTCTAGCTGAGATATGCAGGGACTCAGTCAATCTTATGAAGGACTTGATGCCATGGATCCAGGGCAACATCATGCCAACACAACAGAAGATGACAACCCCTGTAAAGGCAAGGGGTAAGCAGAGCGTGCAGAAGAAGCTTCAAAAGAAAAAGAAGAGAATTTCAGAAGAGGAGTCTTCTGACTCAAGCTCTAGCTCTGAGGATATAATTGTTGCACCTGGTGGAGAGCTTGCCTCGGGTGTTCTTGGTACTGAGCAGAACAAGATGAGGGAGGATATAGCTAAAAGAAAAATTGTGAAGAAGGGGCAGTTGTTCCACCTGCCAATCAATATCATCCACAGGCCACCATCCAGTCACAGGGAGGAGGCCCCTTGAGATCAGGGAGCCACACAATTTGCATGTGCAGAATCTTAAGAAGAAAATGAAAATAAATCCTCATGCTACTATTGTGCCATTCCTTGTCATGGTGGATCCGAATGAGTGTAGCTCTGTGGACGAGTTCAATGAGGGTTTATTTGAGGAGTATACTTATTATGTGATTGGAGGTTCACACTCTGCAGAGGCCCGTAGACAGCTAGTGAAGGAGCACCCTACCACTTTTTTCTTTAGGTATGCAGAGTATAAGATATATGCTGGTCTTACAACTGAGGAAGCCAAGCTTCTTGCTTGGGATCACAACAATGACAATGAGTACAGGCAAAAAATGTCCTCCATAGAGAGAATTCGGTTCTTCCACCATGAATATGAAGATTGTCTTGTTAAGTAAGCTGGAAGAATACATCCCAATCTACGAAAGCAATGCCTTATTGAGGTTGGAATTGCACTGGATGAGAATAGAAAGTCTGATGCCTTGAGGAAATATGATCCATGGTTTCAACTGGCATTCAGATCAGGTGAGATCTGGGATCTACAGGATAAAATTTTCACAATGTGGGAGAACAAGGAGGTCAAGGGCGAGAAGCAACGAAAGTCGAGGCCAGACCCACAGGTTGATCTGAAGGGAAAGGGAAGGAAAGCTGACCTCTCAATTGAAGAGGCTCCCGAGGACATGAAGCTGACACCATGGAGGGCCCTTCAAGGAATCAAGGATGATACATTGATCATATCAACTTTGTCAAGGGTAATCTCCAAGGACTTAAGCCTGGAGGAGATGGTGACGGAGCTCAATAAGTATGTATGTTATTCTCAGATCCTTTTTCCCTCCTCCCATGTTTCTGGTCTAACCTAGTCTCTTTTTAATTTCTCTGACTGTAGTCATAAAGTTTACATGAAGATTCAGGAGGTCATGATGAAGAGGCTG
>CM035416.1:162445644-162598144 GCA_020310875.1 Ceratopteris richardii | reverse complement strand
TATCTATCTATCTATCTATCTATCTATCTATCTATCTATCTATCTATCTATCTATCTATCCATCTATCTATCTATCTATCTATCTATCTATCTATCTATCTATCTATCTATCTATCTATCTATCTATCTATCTATCTATCTATCTATCTATCTATCTATCTATCTATCTATCTATCTATCTATCTATCTATCTATCTATCTATCTATCTATCTATCTATCTATCTATCTATCTATCTATCTATCTATCTATCTATCAATCTATCTATGTATCTAGCTAGCTAGCTATGTATCTATCTGTTTGCTTGGCTATCTATCTATCTATCTATCTATCTATCTATCTATCTATCTATCTATCTATCTATCTATCTATCTATCTATCTATCTATCTATCTATCTATCTATCTATCTATCTATCTATCTATCTATCTATCTATCTATCTATCTATCTATCTATCTATCTATGTATCTATCTATCTATGTATCTATCTATCTATCTATCTATCTATCTATCTATCTATCTATCTATCTATCTATCTATCTATCTATCTATCTATCTATCTATCTATCTATCTATCTATCTATCTATTGATCCATCCATCTATCTATCTATCTATCGATCTATCTATCTATCTATCGATCTATCTATCTATCTATCTATCTATCTATCTATCTATCTATCTATCTATCTATCTATCTATCTATCTATCTATCTATCTATCTATCTATCTATCTATCGATCCATCTATCTATCTATCTATCTATGTCTCTATCTATCTATTTATTTATCTATCCATCTATTTACCTAATTATTTGTATGTCTATCTATCTATCTATCTATCTATCTATCTATCTATCTATCTATCTATCTATCTATCTATCTATCTATCTATCTATCTATCTATCTATCTATCCCTTTGCCTCTTCGTAGGTTGATGGTTCTTTTGAAATTGAATCTTTTGCTAAGTAGATTGAGTGCTTTGTAACAAATGTGGAATCATATCCATAGCTTTCTGGTTATTTCTTCTCTCTTGGTGATCTTCTAGGTGCTTGCTTGGAGCATTCTCCAACCTCTTGCATCTTTTCTTTGCCTCTTGACTTTCATAGGTTGTAATCCTTTTCCCTTTCATCTTGTTCATCGTCTGTATCAATTCTTGGATCCTCGACCTGTGTATCATGCTATATGGTAGAGTTACCTTTTGTTTGTCTTCGTCATACCAGAACCTATGTTCTTCAAACAAAACATCTCTACTTGTAGTGAATTGCTTGGTTGAAGGATTATAGAACCTGTAACCCATCTGAGTTGAATCATATCCAATAAACACTACCTTTATTGCCCTTTCATCTACCTTACCTCTTATTTGTGATGGTACACGAACATAAGCTAAAAAACCAAAAGCCTTGCAATGTCCAAGACTAGGTTTTCTTCCATGCCATGCTTCATAAGGTGTCATACCTTGAAGTGATTTGGATGGTAGTCTATTTACAAGGTACATAGTAGTTGAAATAGCCTCTACCCATAGATAATATGGCATCTTCATCTCTTCAAGCATTGTTCTGGCTGATCCAACCAATGTCTTGTTTCTCATCTCGGTGATTCCATTTAGTTGAGGAGAGTACTTGGTAGTCACTTCCCTTTTGATACCTTTATCCTACAAGAACTCATCAAACTCTTTGGAGAAGTATTCTCCCCATCCATCAGATCTGAGCTTCTTGATTGATCTACTTGTATGATTCTCCACATGTGCTAGATACTTCTTGAAGAAATCAAACACTTCATTCTTACTCTTGATAAATTAAAGAATAGTCCATCTACTATGGTCGTCAATAAATGAGACATAATACCTTGATCTTGCCAATGAAGGTTCTTGACTTGGTCGCCATACATCTGTATGTACTAAGTCCAATAAGTTGTTGTGGATGTAGCCTTAGTGGTTGAATGGTTGTCTTTGTGCCTTCCCAATATAACATGCATTACACCTGTTGATCATGTGTTGCTTTGATATGTTCGTTAGTCCTAGAACACTTTGATCCTTGCATATATCCTTCAAGGTTCTTTCATTCACATGAGACGGTCTCTTATGCCACTGTAGCATCCCTCTTTTCCTCTCCTTCTTCTCCCTCCCTCTCTCTCTCTCTCTCTCACGGCCTACCCCTCTCTCTCTCTCTCACGGCCTACCTCTCTCTCTCTCTCTTTCTCTCTCTCTCTCTCTCTCTCTCTCTCTCTCTCTCTCTCTCTCTCTCTCTCTCTCTCTCTCTCTCTCTCTCTCTCTCTCCTCCCCCGCCACACCTCTCTCTCTCTCTCTCTCTCTCTCTCTCTCTCCCTCTCTCTCCCTCCCTCTCTCTCTCTCTTGGCCTACCCTCTTTCTTTCTCTCTCTCTCTCTCTCTCTCTCTCACGGCCTACCCCTCTCTCTCTCTCTTTCCCTCTCTCTCTCTCTCTCTCTCTCTCTCTCTCTCTCTCTCTCTCCCTCTCTCTCTCTCTCTCTATCACGGCCTACCTTCTCTCTCTCTCTCTCTCTCTCTCTCTCTCTCTCTCTCTCTCTCTCTCTCTCTCTCTCTCTCTCTCTCTCTCTCTCTCTCTCTCTCTCTCTCTCTCTCTCTCTCTCTCTCTCTCTCTCTCTCTCTCCCCTCCTCCGCCGCACCTCTCTCTCTCTCTCTCTCTCTCTCTCTCTCTCTCTCTCTCTCTCTCTCTCTCTCTCTCTCTCTCTCTCTCTCTCTCTCTCTCTCTCTCTCTCTCTCTCTCTCTCTCTCCCTCCCTCCCTCCCTCTCTCTCTCTCTCACGGCCTACCCTCTCTCTTTCTCTCTCTCTCTCTCTCTCTCTCTCTCTCTCGGCCTACCCCTCTCTCTCTCTCTTTCCCTCTCTCTCTCTCTCACGGCCTACCTCTCTCTCTCTCTCTCTCTCTTTCTCTCTCTCTCTCTCTCTCTCTCTCTCTCTCTCTCTCTCTCTCTCTCTCTCTCTCTCTTTCTCTCTCTCTCTCTCTCTCTCTCTCTCTCTCTCTCTCTCTCTCTCTCTCTCTCTCTCTCTCTCTCTCTCTCTCTCTCTCTCTCTCTCTCTCTCTCTCTCTCTCTCTCTCTCTCTCTCTCTTCCCCCTTCCTTCTCTCTCTCCTCACCCCGCACCCCCCGTTGATCCCCGCCCGCACCCTCCGCTAACCCCCGCCCCAACCCCCGCTGAACCCCGCCCCGCACCCCCCGTTGTCCCTCCCCTCTGCCTCCCGCAAGCCCTGCCACCCCCGCCCCTCTGCCTCCCGCAAGCCCCGCGACGCCCCGCCCCCTCTGCCTCCCGCAAGCCCCGCCACCCCCGCCCCCTCTGCCTCCTGCAAGCCCCGCCACCCCCGCCCCCTGCCTCCCGCAAGCCCCGCCACCCCCCGCCCCCTCTGCCTCCCGCAAGCCCCACGACCCACCGCCCCCTCTGCCTCCCCTTTCTGCCTCCCCTTTCTCCCTCCCTCTCTCTCTCCCTCTCCGTCTCTCTCTCTCTCTCTCTCTCTCTCTCTCTCTCTCTCTCTCTCTTTCTCCCTCCCTCCTCTCCCACAACTCCCTTCCCCCAGCACCCTCCTCTCTCCACCCGTCCCCTCACTCTCTCTCCCTTGTCTCCTGTAGCTCCCTCCCCGCCGGCCACCTCCTATCCCCACCCGTCCCCTCTCTCACTCTCTAGCATTGTGCAAGGGCATGTACGGGCTCAGGGTGACTTTGTTAGCCAGCTTACTAACCACAAGTGAGAAGTATGCAGATTGAAGTGGTCTTATGATGACTGTGAGCTTGAGACAAGGGACAATAATGCTTAGCTTGTGGTATGGGGACATTTGCCAGTGGAACAATAAAACAGAGGACCCAAATTTGTGGAATAAAGTTAGAAGCTCCAACAAACTCAATCAAATTCAAATCTCATCAAATCAGCCACCAAAAAGTGCACCTAAACTGATTGGTGGGTGGTTAGCTAGGTTGTAGGAATCATAAAACTCCATATAAGCAGCATCCCACCTTTGTTTCTTGAGTTGTATGCATTCCGCAAGTTTCTCACTTATTTTAGTGAAGTCATAAACTCCAGCAAGCAACCCCCTTGCTTGCTTACCTCATTTTCTCATGATTTTGCTCCTTTCTATCTAGAGGTGTAGTTAGGCTTTTCCAAATCTGATTGTACCAGATTGCTGAGCATCTTTTGCTTTCTCATTCTACTCATTTTCATTGATTTGAAGCTACAATTGGTCTCTCATGGAGTTCTCTAAAGTTTTGCAAAGTTTCACGTTTATTGGCTAAGTAAGTTGTGAGAAATTGCTAACTTTGTGAAGGTATATCTCTCCACGTAGGCAGAGTGTTGCAAATAGGTAGCCTAGTTTGTAGAGGGTGGTTCTCCTAGATGGAATATCCATTTTGGATGATTTAAAACTTTTTAGGTAGCTCTTATAGTAGTCTATGATAAGTCTCCAAAGGTTCATTTTAAGTCTTTGTACTGGTGCAGAGGAACATTGAGAACAATTAGCATATATCACTGCTTGTGGACCTAGTGGAGGGCAGCCATCTTCCATTGTTGCATTGGGGTGTTAGAATCATCCCCCATCAGTGGTATGAGAGCCATTTTGGAGGCTTTGAGACATCAGTGGAATCATATTCAAGACTTGAAGGGATCAAGATAACTCGTGGAAGCACAAGGAGGACTCATCAAAGCAAGAAGACATTGAAAGGGGGCTACATCGATGGAGATTTCAACTAGTTGAAGGTTAGCAAGGGAGAAGCTATCAAAAGGTAACATCCATAGCTTCTAAAGCATACAAACACTTGAGGAGAAGCTAGAGGAGCATCTTAGAGCTCACTATGGCTGAGTATAATCTACAAATAGAGAAGTTAGAGAAAGGCAATTATTAACCATGGAAATTTAGAGTTAGCAACTACCTTATGGGCAATGGAGTGTGGGGATTAGTCACTAGCAAAGAGTCAATGCCTCATGTACATGATCCACCACTTCAAGGGGAGGTCAAGGCACTAAATGAATGGATAGAAAGGGACAGAAGAGTCATATTCATTCTATCCCAACACATAAGCAATAGCATGATGGGGCAGATACAAGACTTATACATATCCAAGAAGGTTTGGGAGACCTTGGAGAGATTATACTCTTCATCAACCAAAGCAAGGAAGATTGAGCTCAAGAATGAGCTAAATAATATTAGGAAAACACCAACTACTAACATAAATGAGTACATTTTGAAGGTTAAGGAGCTTGTAGATGCCCTAGGCTCAATTGGGATCCCAATCGAATATGATAATCTTGTCACGCACACTCTCAATGGCCTGAGAGAGGATGAAATGAAGGGGTTTGGAGTGCAGAAGAAGAGGAGGAAGGAGGAGATGGAGGGAGAGAAGAGAGGAACGATGCGCGGATATGCGTGGGAGCCTCGAAACCCACATAATGATCTCTCTTGAGGCAATGCTCTATATATGATGTATATATATGAATATGGGGGTAAGGTCACATGACCCTTACATCCCCAACAATCTCCCACTTAAGGGTCAATGTGACCATAAGTGGTAACATATATAAAGAATGATGTAGGACTATACAGTAATGTACAGGAAGAGTCCGGATCTCTACCCATACCAGATCAGCCTACACCAACTGCCTCGAACAAGGTGTATCCATGCACCTCAAACTGCTCTAGACTCATACAAGTAAGAGTCGAGCTCACATCTGACTGATGCAAGAACTGATGAAGTTCTGCAAAGCTCCCACTCGCTCTATGCCTATGTCAATCATCGAACGACTGACAACTCCAAGTGCAAATGCTTCAATAGCAACTGCAATATCTGGTCTCTAGCATAACAACTCGTACATCAGACTCCCAAATGCTGACGAAACCTGTGCTATCCTGGCTAACCTAAGTACGTCAGCCATGCCTGTATCCAAGGCATCCAAAGCACCATCATCAAGACCAACATGTCCTGAAATATCTGTGTCAACAGCTGGCATGAGCGAATCCAAGAATGACTGCATGATCACTGACTCATCAACATCTAAATCAGTCATCGTATCAACCAAGGACATGTCTAGCTGTGCATCCTGAGAGCTAGTATGCTCTGGTATACACTGTGTATCATAAGAGCTATCAATCTCTACCACACCAAGTGTATCATCATGCTCCATATGAGCTAACTGCACAACATCAACACCAGGTCAAACTGATGATCACACTCTAACTGAGTATCATCACAATGCTCTACATGAGCATCCACATCATGCTCTAAAGCATCCAACTGATCATCCAAAATATGCTCCAAATGAGCATCCACATGATCAATAAAACCATGCTCCATAGAAGCATCATGAGCATCCAAAACATGCTCTACATGTGCATCCGTCTGAGCATCAGAATCATGCCATACATGTGCATCAAGAATGTCCATAGACCTATCTATAGGTAGACAGAATGAGACATGACGAGTCTCACATCGCACATAAGGCTGAACTCCTACTGAGACGAGACTGTCTCTCACATGAAGTACCTGCAGTGGATACCTGTGCCCAACCCTGGAACCTCTGACAAGCATAAGCTGTCCCAACCGCAACTGAAAATGATGCTCACCAAGGAATGCATAACATCTGCTCTCCTGTAATTGGCTAACTGAAATCAAGCTCATATGGATTGAAGGCACATAGCGTACATGTCTGAGTATAAGTGATGCTCCACTAGGTAGCATAAGGCATATATCTCCTGCACCCTCAATGTCATATGTCGTACCATCAGGCATGTGCACACATCCACGACTCTCACTTGAGAATCAACAAAACCACTCACGATGTGGAGTAACATGAAAACTGGCTAATGCATCAAGCAACCAAGCCATATGTGTGATATCTAATGAGCAAGAGGAATCATGAGATGAACCATAGGAGAAAGTGATATCTCCATCACTAGCATAATCAATTGCCATAGAATCTCCTGAAACCACTACATGATCTGCATCACGTGCATATCTCTGATGTCGTCGTCGCATCCGCCTGAAGCAACATCGTCGAATATGGCCCTCATGACCACAGTGCCAACATCGAAGTCGTCGATGTGATCTATGTCTCACATGAGTCAATGGACTCGCATACATATCATGTAGTCTCTGCCATAATGCACTACTCGTCTCCTCATACATAACAGACTCATATATAGAATCCACAAGCTGTAATCGGATAGTGGAGCTGGCCAATGCATCCATATCCATCCATACATGATCGGGCATGTCACAAGGCCTCTGTGCATCTCTATGCACATACATGTGTAACCCTGCACGAACCAATGTATGCCACATCTGAGCTTTCCATCTCGGAAAGTCAGTGCCATCAAATCGAGAAGACACCATGCTGGTAATCCAAGACTAGCAATGTAACAAGAGACTAGAAACAATACTCTATGCTCAATAGAATCACACCTGCATATCCATATGCATAACTCACATCACAAATATCTCCATGGAGAAGGAACCATGTGAACTACCTGTCACATAACCATGCATCTACCATGCATATAAAACCATGAGCATAAGCCTGCTCACCAAGTCTCCAAACTGACTAAGTAGATGTGAAAGAATCCTGGGAAAAATTCGACAGAGTATCCCCTGTAAACTGAGCAATCAAACAATATAACCAATATCAAAAGAACAATGAGTAATCTGTCACCACCTATCACTGATGTAATCAAGGATAATGGCGAATACATATGCCCATAAACTAATGGCAATACACGCCAATACAATGGCAATACAACTCCCACTCAAGAATAAATCCTGCAAGATGGTCCAACTTGTCAAAAATAACCTGTGACCAAGTCCAAATGAATGGAGATAAACAATGATCCAAAGCTATCACACAAGCTTCAAGATCCACTAGAGCTCTCTTCTAGCATAAAAGCTGTCAAAATTTCGGCAGCATCTCCTCTGTAAAATGGACTCTAGAACCAAAATAACCATGTGTGAATCACCATCCACATATGCCAAGAATCACACTGGCAAATATATATCAATCAATGACCAAATGCTAATAACGGTGACAAACAAACGTGTAACTGAGGCTCCAATCTGGATCATGTACCTGCAAAGAAAACAAAAGATACAAGTACCAACTAAGATCCAATGTCAACTCTCACAAAAGTATGTGCAATCAAAAAGTAAATCCGTAACAAAGTGGCATAAGCAAGATATAGACCACAATGCCACTATACATCCATGATCAAACTCATGATGACATAATTCTCAAAAAAGAGTATACCACAATGTCATCTTACATGCCAAACACGTAACAAGATCATGCTCTACTCTCATATGGAGGAGCTAACACAATGATCATACATGTACAATGTCTTGAAGCTCTGAAAATAAGAGCTTGCACACCAAAAATTCTCTCTCGAAGAAGTTCCAAAGCAAATTCAACCTCCAAGTGCAATTAGGGTTGTTTGGACAAAACTGTACTGCTCTGTGTTTTGCTGTTTCAGAGGTGATAACCTCTGAATCTGAACTCTTAGTCTTCAGCAAACTTGAAGATCCACTTCTTGGCTACGTAACGACATAAAGAAGACCTCAATCGGAGGTGTATAGCTCAAGATATGCTCAAAACAAGCACATGCTGTCAATTTCACTTTCACTTGCAATAGTACTGCTCTGTATTCTGCAATTTCGGCAACCTAAAACTCAGAATCTGGATCTGAGTTCTTCTACAAAGTTGTAGCTATCTTTCCAAGCTACAAGCAGCAAGTTGAATCATCGCATTCCGAGCTGTAGAACTCAAGTTATGACAAAAAAACCGACCTGTTGTCCTACTCAATGTAGATTCGCTTTGTACAATTCTCTGCGTTTTTCGAATTTTCGGCACTTCAGAAGTTCGAACCAGGTTCTGCGCCCTTCTGTGAAGTTGTAGCTCTCTGTGTTAGCTACGCACAGAACTTTAACACGCATCAATCCGAGCTTTGTAGTTCGAGTTATGACCGAAATACTGAACAGCTGTCAAGAGATGCCGACCTGCACTTCTACCTCTTCTCACCTAAACTTCCATGTTGGCGAAAACTTTAGCTCTAATACCACTGGTGCCGAATTACTCTCGCCCTGAAGGTGGATTTCGCGACACAGCTTGAACTCTGTCAGGCCTGCGGAAATTGCCACGCCACCGCAATAGAATGCTAAACTAGAGTGATTTAGAACACCTCTGTAATCAACAGTAGCTCAGCCTAATTAACGTCGCCTTAACTGTGTTATCCTGCGACACAGGTTCCACCGGAACTTCACCAGACTGTCACTGGACTGACACCATAATCGTACCGGAACTTTACCGAAATGAACTTCTATTCTGGTTATAATTTCTTCAAGTGAACATACAAGAAGTAAGAAAGTGATTCGTGAGCTTTCTCCACTTAATGAACTCTTCTGAAGTTTAAGAAAAAACTTCACAGTTTTGAAGTGCTACTTTCCGGTTAGATTTTGTACTACATGCACATCTCCTTTTCACCGGAAACTGTGATCAGCTTAAAGTAGAGACGTCTAGCTACAAGATGAGCTATCTCTCATACAAAGCTTCGAACTCAGCTACGAGTTATACTTCGTTGTTCTACCGAAAAATCTTGTTTTCTGAGAAACTGTAACTAACCGGAAATTACTGAAATATATTTACTGAGTAAACTGTTATTCACCGAAACATGCGTTTACAGAGAAGGTACTGAAGCACGTTTAGTAACGAGTCGTGATAGTTAACGATAAACGGAACTTCCTACCGTAACACGAAATAGCTTCAGATTCTTTACAAGTAAAGATTACGCGCAGACATCCACATGAACATGTGTTTTCGATTAGAGAAGATGTGTACAAGTAAGCTTGGCCTCTTCTTGCTCAAGTTACAGAAACTCTCCTATACTAAGTAGTTTCTTATTACCATCTCTCTCATATGAAAAACCCGACACTTCAGGCTTGTGTTATTCATCTGTACATACGCAATCTATGGCGTCTTCTGAGAACTTCTAACTCTCTCTTCACTCATACGCGCATCTCACACGCATCATCTTCACGCGTCTCTTCCTGAGTCTTCTCTCTTCCCCCCCTTTTGTTCTTCAGATCTTGCTGTATATATATACACTTTCCTTTGGCGCTCCTCTGCGCTGTTACTCTTCAATTTACGTTATGCACGCCTTACGCGCCCGCCGTGGTTAATTGCTCTGTTATGCGCACACCATGCATTAACTTCGCATACTGTACACCTGTGCATTGATTTTCCAGAAGATTCTGTTTTTCTCTTGTCTGTTGCGTCAAATTCGTGAGTGTTTCCTTAACAGCTCCCCCTCAATCACTAATTTGACATCTTCCGGTCTTTCATATATCTTCCTCTCTTTTATACCTGCCATTTCCTTAAATCTGTTCGTCTTTGTTCCATCTAAGCTCTTTGTCAGAATATCTGCAATCTGATCTTTCGTAGGAGTGTAGACTATTTCTATCTCTTTCTCCATTACTTTTTCCCTTAGGAAATGATACTGAATCTCTATGTGTTTTGTTCTTGCGTGAAACACAGGATTCGCTGCAAGATACAACGAGCTCATATTATCTCCATGTATGATCGGTATACTTTGATCTATACCCATGCTTTTAAGTAAAGTCTGTATCCATATCACTTCTTTTGCTGCTTCTACGAGTCCTTTGTATTCTGCTTCTGTTGATGATAAGGCTATTGTGTGTTGCTTCTTCGAACACCAGCTTACCAGCTTATCTCCTAGATATATCATATACCCGTGCGTTGATCTTCGGTCATCTTGACTTCCTGCCCAATCTGAGTCACTATATGCTCTGAGCTTTATATCTGACGTAAAAGGATAATATAATCCTTCCTTTATAGTTCTTTTGATATATCTGAGAACTCTTTGTCCTGCAACCCAATGTTGCTCTGTCGGACAATGCATAAACTGTGAGAGAACTCCCACCGGAAAACTGAGATCCGGTCTTGTTAGCGTAGCATATATTAGGCTTCCTACTGACGATTGATACTTCTTCATATCTTTAAACTCTGTTCCATCATATTTACTAAGTTTATGGTTTACTTCAAGCGGTGTTGAAGCTTCTCTGCAATTTTCCATATTGAACTTCTTCAGTAAGTTCAGGAGATACCTTTCTTGTGTGACATATACACCATGATCTGTATATGTGATTTCCATACCTAGAAAGTATGATAACTTTCCTAGGTCACTGATCTTGAATTCCTTCTCTAGCATTTTCTTTACCTCTGTGATTCCTGCATTTGAGGTACCTGTAATTATTATGTCATCTACATAGATACAAAAGTAAATCATTCCTTCTTCTGTCCTTTTGATGAGTAGACTTGCATCTGCCTTCGAACTTTGGTATCCAAGTTCATTGAGATATTTGACAAGTCTGTAGTTCCAAGCTCTTGGGGCTTGCTTTAGTCCATAAAGTGCTTTTCTTAACCTGCAAACAAAATTTGGGTATCTGGAGCTTATAAACCCTTCCGGTTGTTCCATATAGACTTCATCTGATATATATCCATTCAAGAATGCATTCTTTATATCTAGCTGACTTAGCTTCCATCCTTTTGATGCTGCTATAGCAATCACTGTTCTTATGGTTGACATCTTTGCCACCGGGCTGAACGTTTCGTCATAGTCTATGCCATGAGCATAGCCCTTGATAACCAGTCTCGCTTTATGTCTGGCTATCCTTCCATCTGCAAGTTTCTTTATTTTGAACACCCATTTACTTCCAATTACTTTCTTACCGTTCGGTTTAGGAACAAGCTCCCATGTCTTGTTCTCTTCTAGTGCGGTGAATTCTTCTTTCATTGCTTCTTGCCATTGCTTCTTGCCTTTGGCTTCGTCATAGCTCTGAGGCTCATCCTCTTCTTTAACCATATATGCATAATCTTGTTGAGTTATATACGATGTATCATACGAGTATCTTTCCGGTTGTCTTCTTATTCTGTTTGACCTTCTTAGCTCATATTCTTCGTGTGTGTCTAAGTACTCGTCTTTATCTTCGTTCCTTATACCAGATCCGGACCTAGACGTATTTGCCTCTTCATCTTTGTTTACCTGTACAATTGATTTTCCTTTCTCTCTTCTTTTTATCTCTTCTTCAAATTCTTCAGCTGTATGACTCTGATCTGCATACCAGCTTTTCTGTTCATCAAATGTTACATCTCTGGAAACAGTAAAATTTTTGGTTAGAGGACTCCATAACCTGTAACCCATCTACTTTTCATCATATCCGACGAATACATATTTCTCTGCTTTCGGTTCAAGCTTGTGTCTAAGTTGAGACGGTACATAAGCATACGCTACTGATCCAAACACTTTGCAGTGATCAAGTGTTGGCTTCTTTCCCCACCAAGCTTCATAAGGGGTCATTCCTTCTAAGGCTGTACATGGTAATCTGTTTACCAAGTATGTCGCTGTGTTCACGGCTTCAGCCCAAAGATAATCTGGGCAATTTTTTTCTTTTAGCATAGCTCGTGCAAACTCGACTAGAGTTCGGTTTCTCCTTTCTGCTACACCATTCTGTTGTGGTGTATACCTGCAGGTTATTTCTCTCTTAATACCTGCATTCCAAAGATAGTCATTGAATTCCCGAGAGAAGTATTCTCCCCCTCCATCAGACCTCAGTCTTTTAAGTTTTCGTCCGGTAAGTCTTTCAGCATATGCATGAAAATGCCTGAAGGCTCCGAATACTTCTGATTTCTCTTTCAGAACATAAAGAGTTATCCACCTTGTGGCATCATCAATGAATAGAACATAGTACCTTGATCCGCTAATTGATCCTTCTTTCGTTGGTCCCCATACATCTGTATGTATGAGTTCCAGCACACTGTCATGTTTGAATCCTTTCTTCTGGAAAGGTAACCTGTGGGCTTTTCCCATCTGACAGGCTTCGCATTTGTGAATCATATGTTGGTTCTGTACGTTCGGTAATCCCAGTACAGACTGATTCGCTATCATAGTTTTGATTCCTTTTTCGTGAAAATGACCTAATCTCTTGTGCCAGAGATCAAGTTCTGTAATTACCTTTTCATCATGTGTGAGCAGCGCTTGGCCAATGTTCCCTTGTACTCTTAACGTAAAGAGTCTCCCTTCTTTCTTACCAGAGACGATCTGATAAGATCCGTTCTTGGGATCTTCTACAAATACTCCTTTGTTTGTAAATCTGACCTGAAAACCTTTCTCAACTATCTCTCCCACGCTAATCAAATTTTTCGGTATTGTTGGAACATACAAAACATTAGTTAGCAAATCTGCTCCACTTTTGCATTTCACTTTTCCAATTGAGTGTATACTATGTCTCGTATTGTCACCTGTTTGAACAGTGTGACTAGAACTACCTTTCTCTAGTTCTGACATTAGTTCTATATTTCCTGACAAATGATTAGAGCATCCAGAGTCAATGTAGAATACCTATAGGTCTTCATTTTCTGATGTGCTGATAGAGTTCATCATCAACGATGTATGACTTTCATTCTTCGTGTCGTTTGCGTAGTTGTTGTAGGTGGTGTTGTAGGATTGGCTCTGTCCCCAACTTCTTGTTCTACCTCTACCATAGCCTCCTCTTTGATTTTGTCTTCCTCTTTGGAAGTTACTTTGATATCTTCCGCTTCTGCCTCTGCTATTACTGTTCTGGCTTTGATTTGATCCCTGTTGGTTGTGCCAACAGTCATGCGCCAGATGATTACTTAGTCCGCAAATCTAGCAGACTTTCTTGTTAATATTCTGACTACTTCTTCCTCTTGCTCTTCCTCTGCCAGTGCCTTTACCTGTTGCGTAATAGGCCTGAGAGCTCGACTCTTCTTCGTCTTTTGACTTACCTTTGTCTTTCTTCTTGTTCTTCATGTACATTGCAGAGCTCTGTCCTTTATCTGCATCTCCTTTCAGGTCTTGCTCATATGTGAGCATCAAACCAAGCAACTGATTTAAGTCTGGCACAAAATGATTTAAGGAGAGTTCAGTTGATAGTACGAAAGGTTTCCACCTTTCATCTCCTCTCAACCCTGTGAGCACTTGCGCTATCAATCTATGATCTTCGACTTCTTCATTTATGGATCCAAGACTATCTGCTAGATCCTTCATTGTAGTGACGTAGTCACTTATGCTTTGACTCGACTTCTTTTTGAATGTAGTAAATTTGGACCATAAGCTTGCCTTCCTGGCTTTCGTAGTATTTTGGAAATGATCTTCCAATGCACTCCATATGTCCTCCGCTTTCTCCAGACCTCTAATGTGCGGTAGCAGATGATCTGAAACAGTGTTGTAGATGTAGGCTCTTGCCGTTGCATCTTTCTTTTGCCACAGCTTCAAAGCTTCTATCTCTTCCTTTTCTGGTTGGCTATCATCTTCAAAGGTCGGTTTCTTTTCTTCTCCGGTCACGTACATCATTAATTCCTTACTCATAAGTAAGGCTTCCATGCACATTACCCATGCGGGATAATTATCTCTGTCCAGTTTATCAATTTGGACGTGGTCTGCCATGATAGGGAATACTCTAGGCTCTTATACCAATTCTTGGGAAACTAACCTGCTCTGATACCAATTGTTGGCGAAAACTTCAGCTCTAATACCACTGGTGCGGAATTACTCTCGCCCTGAAGGTGGATTTCGCGACAAAGCTTGAACTCTATCAGGCCTGCGGAAATTGCCGCGCCACCGCAATAGAATGCTAAACTAGAGTGATTTAGAACACCTCTGTAATCAAAAGTAGCTCAGCCTAATTAACGTCGCCTTAACTGTGTTATCCTGCGACACAAGTTCCACCGGAACTTCACCAGACTGTCACTGGACTGACACCGTAATCGTACCGGAACTTTACCGAAATGAACTTCTATTCTGGTTATAATTTCTTCAAGTGAACATACAAGAAGTAAGAAAGTGATTCGTGAGCTTTCTCCACTTAATGAACTCTTCTGAAGTTTAAGAAAAAACTTCACAGTTCTGAAGTGCTACTTTCCGGTTAGATTTTGTACTGCATGCACATCTCCTTTTCACCGGAAACTATGATCAGCTTAAAGTAGAGACGTCTAGCTACAAGATGAGCTATCTCTCATACAAAGCTTCGAACTCTGCTACGAGTTATATTTCGTTGTTCTACCAAAAAATCTTGTTTTCTGAGAAACTGTAACTAACCGGAAATTACTGAAATATATTTACTGAGTAAACTGTTATTCACCGAAACATGCGTTTACAGAGAAGGTACTGAAGCACATTTACTAACGAGTCGTGACAGTTAACGATAAACGGAACTTCCTACCGTAACACGAAATAGCTTCAGATTCTTTACAAGTAAAGATTACGCGCAGACATCCACATGAACATGTGTTTTGGATTAGAGAAGATGTGTACAAGTAAGCTTGGCCTCTTCTTGCTCAAGTTACAGAAACTCTCCTATACTGAGTAGTTTCTTATTACCATCTCTCTCAGATGAAAAACCCGACACTTCAGGCTTGTGTTATTCATCTGTACATACGCAATCTATGGCGTCTTCTGAGAACTTCTAACTCTCTCTTCACTCATACGTGCATCTCACACGCATCATCTTCACGCGTCTCTTCCTGAGTCTTCTCTCTCCCCCCCTTTTTGTTCTTCAGATCTTGCTGTATATATATACACTTTCCTTTGGCGCTCCTCTGCGCTGTTACTCTTCAATTTACGTTGTGCGCGCCTTACGCGCCCGCCGCGGTTAATTGCTCTGTTATGCTCACACCGTGCATTAACTTCGCATACTGTACACCTGTGCATTGATTTTCCAAAAGATTCTGTTTTTCTCTTGTCTGTTGCGTCAAATTCGTGAGTGTTTCCTTAACATTCCATTGAAGCTTCTTGCACACCAGCCCTCAGCATGCTCTGATACCAATGAAGGGGTTTGGAGTGCAGAAGAAGAGGAGGAAGGAGGAGATGGAGGGAGAGAAGAGAGGAACGATGTGCGGATATGCGTGGGAGCCTCGAAACCCACATAATGGTCTCTCTTGAGGCAATGCTCTATATATGATGTATATATATGAATATGGGGGTAAGGTCACATGACCCTTACATCCCCAACATGAAATGTGGAAAGCATTCACCACATCAGTTTATGTAAGGGATTCCCTACCAGAATTTGATCAATTAGTCACATTGATGGAGACCGAGGATATGAACCAAGGAGGTTCACAATCAAAGGGCAGCCAAGCCCAAGTTCTCTATGCAGGTAGAGGCAAAGGCAAAAGAGGTGGACAAAACTCCCAAGGCAAAGGGAGAGGAACGTCAAACTCAAGCTCAAGCAACCAAGAAGGCTCCAACAAAAGCTATGGATCAAGAGGAAGAAGAAGGAGTAGAGGAAGAGGAGGAAGATCACATGGAAGAGAAGCATCCAATGGAGAATCCTTCAATTGTGGGAAACCGGGCCATTAAGCAAGAGATTGTTGGTCCAAAGGAAGAGACAACCAAGGATACAATAGGAGCCAAGGTAATTATGCTAGTACTTCAACAAATTCAGAAAATGAGAACTTGATTATGATCTATGGATCAAGTGAAAGAGTCAATTCAGATTTTATGGTACATTGACAGTGGTTGTCGCAACCATATGAGTTGCAATAAAGATGTTTTCTTTAATTTACACTCACCCATCACTCAAGGACATGTAGAGATAGGGGATGACATTGAGCACAAGATTAGACATGTGGGAGATGTTGCATTGAATGGATCTCTTCAAACCTCCATGGTGTTGAAGGATGTGTTGCATCTTCCAACCATCACAAAGAACTTGGTTTCGGTAGGTCAGTTCGTTGAAAGAGGTTATGAGGTGAGGTTTAATGATCAAGGATGTTTTGTTGAAGACCCCATGGAGGACTATTCACCATGGAGGTAAAGCCATCAACCTCTCACACTGTCTACTTGTCAATTGGAATTAAACAGATTGACTTATGGCATAAAAGAATTGGATACATAAACTTACAAAGGATGAAGGACATGCAAAGGAAGGGCTTGATGAGTGGTTTACTTGATCTTACATCTCAGAATATGCAACATTTGTGCCATGCTTGTCAATTAGGATAACAAAGCAAATTGCCATTCAAGAAGGGAGCACATGTGAGCAATGAAGTGTTGAATCTCATACACAGAGATGTATGGGGACCTAAAAGGGAGCCATCCAGTGTAGGCAATAGATATTTTGTTAGATGATCATTCAAGGTTTGTTTTGATGTATTGCATGAAGTCAAAGTCATAGGTGTTTTACCACTTCAAGAGGTTCAAAGACCTAGTGGAGAAGGAAACAGGGAAGTATATAAAGACTCTCAGATCGAATGGAGGGGGAAATTATTTTTCAAATGAATTGTTAGATTTTTTACAGAAGCATGGCATCAAAAGGTAATTCAATTGCATGTATATACCTCAACAAAATGGGGAGGCATAGAGGAAGAATAGCAGAAGTGGCTAGATCTTTGTTAAATGAAATGAATGTTCCTAACTCTTATTGGGATGATGCAACAAATACAGCCATATACATTATGAATAGGTTTCCAACCTCAACAGTACATGGAGTTACACATTATGAAGCTTGGTGTGGTGAGAAAACCAACCTTTCACATCTCAAACTATTTGGTTGTGTGTGTTATATTCACATACCTCAAGAATCGAGAAACAAGTTAGACCCAAAGGTAGATAGGTGTATATTTGTTGGATATTCTTCAGAGCAAAAGGGTTTTAGACGCTATAACCCTTGCACCAAAGAGCTTAAGGTATCTAGTGATGTAATATCTGATGAGTTTTTGCCTTGGTATGGTAGCAAAGATGTGTTATAGGTTGAGGATGTATATGAAGCCGAGAAGAAGTTCAAAGAGAAACAACAAAGCATGGAGATAAGTGGTCCAACCACTTAAATCACACCATAAGAGGAGAGTACTAAATCAGCTTGGCATGGAAGGACAAGGAATGAAGCTCATTCAAGTGAAGCAAGTAGCAAAGGAAAGGATAAGGCAAATGAAGAAGACCATCGATGGGTAGACATGGAATCTACAAGTGACAAAGATATGGAAAAATTAGAAACTCTAGGATTTAAAGAATGTAAACCAAAGAGGAGGAGATTCCTACCACCTAATGGTGAGGTAAGTTCATCCCATAGGGTTAAATACCATGTTCAAAGGTTAACCTATGATTCATTCATTGCAAGACACTATGCCTACATGAGTCAAGTTATAGCTTGTGAGGAACCTAAATTTTTTGAAGAAGCAAATAAGCATAGGGAATGAATTGAAGCTATGGAGGAGGAAGTCAAGGCACTTGATGAAAATGATACTTGTTCATTGGTTCCAAGAACAAAGGAAATGACATTCATTCGCAACAAATTGGTGTAAAAGGTAAAGAGGCATGCAGATGAGAGCATCTCTAGGTATAAAGCAAGGCTCGTTGCCAAAGGTTTTCCTCAAACCTATGGCATAGAATTTGAGGAAACATTTATTCAAGTAGCTAGGATGTCCACCATAAGAAGTTTGATTGCAATTTAAGCCTCAAAAGGTTGGAAGATGTACCAATTGGATGTGAAGAATGCTTTCCTAAATGGAGAGCTTGAGGATGTAGTCTTCATGGAGAAACCTCAAGGCTTTGAAGATGAGAGGTTTCCAGATCATGTATGGAGGTTAAAGAAGGCTCTCTATGGACTCAAGCAATCCCCAAGAGCTTGGAACCAAAGACTTGTGGACTACTTCGTAAAATGTGGATACAATCAGAGTCATGTAGACCCATCACTCTTTCTGAAGAAGGAAGGTACCAAAATTGTTTTCATTTTTATATATGTTGATGATTTGATCATTATAGGGGATGATGAAGCCAAATTCAAGGGCATAAAGAGGAATCTTGGATGTGAGTTTAAAATCTTAGATTTAGGGATTCTAAGGTACTTCCTTGGGATTGAAGTACTATATAAAGAGAAAGGCATATACTTTATGCAAACGAAATACATTCTAGATCTTTTGAAGAAGTTTGGCTTGTGTGATTGCAAGCTTATTCCAAATCCACTACAAGTAAACGATAAAATAAGTGCTCATGAAGGTGAAGAAGTGAAGGATATCACCATGTATTTGTCAATAATTGGCTCTCTCTTGTATGCTACTATGACAAGACCTAATATTGCACATGTAGTTGGAGTGTTATCTCATTTTTTGCAAGCGCAAAGATTACCTCATCTTGTTGCGGTCGAAATACTGCTTAGGTACCTCAAACGATTAGTGAATGAAGGTCTATATTATCCATTTGATGATGGATTAAATGTACAAGATTATTGTGATGATGATTGGGCAGGCTCCAAAGATGATATGAGGAGCACTAGAGGATATGTTATCATGCTAGAGAAGAAGACCATCTCATGGATGTCAAAGAAACAACCAACACTGGCTTTCTCATCGACCAAAGCTGAGTATAGAGGCTTAGCACAAGTCTCATGTGAGCTTATTTTTGGTGCAAAGTTCAAGCCCACACATTTGGATAGAAGTTCATGAACAATTGAAGTTCCATGGAAACCATTGCTAGGAAGATTTTATCCTTGACCATTTGTAAAAGCTTATTTAACTTGAAAGAATATGTGTAGCTACGT
This sequence comes from Ceratopteris richardii, assembly GCA_020310875.1. Lineage (NCBI taxonomy): Eukaryota > Viridiplantae > Streptophyta > Polypodiopsida > Polypodiales > Pteridaceae > Ceratopteris > Ceratopteris richardii. The sequence goes on along the minus strand of CM035416.1, from coordinate 162,578,572 downwards.
ACAAACTCGTGGCATTTGTTAGATGAAAAGTCGTGACTTCATGTTGGAGAGAATAACTCCTAGATTGGTGGATTACTTTTCGAGAGAGCAAAAACTTGAATTCAAATTCAAAATTTGAATGTAGCACTTATAAAAGGTAACATGTAAAAGTCACGGTCAGAAGACTCCATTCCCGAGTTCTCCATTGCTATATTGTAAGAGAGTGATGTCTACGTTGTTGGGATAATGTTGGCGAAAAACTTCGGCTTTTAACGCCTACTGTTGCGGAAATACTTTCGCCCTGAAGATGGGTTTCGCGACAAGGCTTGAACTCTGTCAGGCCTGCGGAAAATGCCGCGCCACCGTAATAGGATGCTAAGCTAGAGTGATTCAGAATACCTCTGTAATCAACAGTAGCTCAGCCTAATTTACGTTGCTTTAACTGTGTTATTCTGCGACTCAGGTTCCACCGGAACTTCACCCGACTGTTACTGGACTGACACCGTAGTAGTACCGGAACTTCACCGAAATAAACTTAGTTCTGCTCGTAATCGCTTCAGATGAACTTATGTGAAGTAAGGAAGTGGTGTGGAGTTTCCTTCACCGAATGAACTTCCTTCTGGAAACTTCACAGTTCTGAACTGCTACTTTCCGGTTAACTTTTGTACTGTGTGTACATCTTCATTCCACCGGAAACTGTGATCAGCTTAAAGTAGAGACGTCTAGCTACAAGATGAGCTATCTCTCATACAAAGCTTCAACCTCTGCTACGAGTTATACTTCGTTGTTCTACCGAAAAAACTTGTTTTCTGAGAAACTGTAACTGACCAGAAATTACTGAAACATGTTTACTGAGTAAACTATTATACGCCGAAACATGCGTTTACAGAGAAGGTACTGAAGCACGTTTAGTAACGAGTCGTGACAGTTAATGATAAACTAAGCTTCCTACCGTAACACGAAATAGCTTCAGATTCTTCACAAGTAAAGATTGCGCGCAGACATCCACATGAACATGTGTTTTCGATTAGAGAAGATGTGTACAAGTAAGCTTGGCCTCTTCTCGCTCAAGCTACAGAAACTCTCCTACAGTGAGTAGTTTCTTGTTTCCATCTCTCTTCAGATGAAAGGACCCGACACTTCAGGCTTGTGTTATTCATCTGTACATACGCGATCTATGGCGTCTTCTGAGAACTTCTAACTCTCTCTTCACTCATACGCGATCTATGGCGTCTTCTCTCAGTCTCTCGTTTTCCTCTGTGTATCAGTGTGATGCTCTCTCTCACTTCTCTGTGTCTCTCTCATACATCTACTTCTGCGTCTGCGTCTGCATCTAGTTCTTCAAATCTTGCTGTATATATATACAATTTCTTTGGCGCTCCTTTGCTCTGTCATTCTTCAATTCGCGTTATGCGCGCCTTACGCGTCCGCCGCGGTTAATTGCTCTGTTGTGCGGACACCGCGCACTAACTTCGCATACTGTACACCTGTGCACCGATTTTCTGAAGATTCCGTTTCTGTCTTGTTTATTGCCTCAAATTCGTGAGTGTTTCCTTAACAGCTCCCCCTCAATCACTAATTTGACCTCTTCCGGTCTTTCATATATCTTTCTTTCTTTTATTCCTGCCATCTCTTTGAATCTGTTCGTCTTTGTTCCATCCAAGCTCTTTGTCAGAATATCTGCAATTTGATCTTTCGTAGGAGTGTAGACTATTTCTATCTCTTTCTCCATTACTTTTTCCCTTAGGAAATGATACTGAATCTCTATGTGTTTTGTTCTTGCATGAAACACAGGATTCGCTGCAAGATACAGCGAGCTCATATTATCTCCATGTATGATTGGTATACTTTGATCTATACCCATGCTTTTAAGTAAGGTCTGCATCCATATTACTTCTTTTGCTGCTTCTACCAGTCCTTTGTATTCTGCTTCTGTTGATGATAAGGCTACTGTGTGTTGCTTCTTCGAACACCAGCTTACCAGCTTATCTCCTAGGTATATCATATACCCATGCGTTGATCTTCGGTCATCTTGACTTCCTGCCCAATCTGAGTCACTATATGCTCTGAGCTTTATATCTGACGTAAAAGGATAATATAATCCTTCCTTTATAGTTCTTTTGATATATCTGAGAACTCTTTGTCCTGCAACCCAATGTTGCTCTGTCGGACAATGCATAAACTGTGAGAGAACTCCCACCGGAAAACTTAGATCCGGTCTTGTTAGCGTAGCATATATTAAGCTTCCTACTAACGATTGATACTTCTTCATATCTTTAAACTCTGTACCACTAAATTTGCTGAGTTTATGATTTACTTCCAGCGGTGTTGAAGCTTCTCTGCAATTTTCCATTTTGAACTTCTTCAGTAAGTTCAGGAGATACCTTTCTTGTGTGACATATACACCATGATCTGTATATGTGATTTCCATTCCTAGAAAGTATGATAACTTTCCTAGGTCACTGATCTTGAATTCCTTTTCTAGCAGTTTCTTTACCTCTGTGATTCCTGCTTCTGAGGTTCCTGTAATTATTATGTCATCTACATAAATACAAATGTAGATCATTCCTTCTTCTGTTCTTTTGATGAGTAGACTTGCATCTGCCTTCGAACTTTGGTATCCAAGTTCGTTTAGATACTTCACGAGTCTGTAGTTCCAAGCTCTTGGAGCTTGCTTCAGTCCATAAAGTGCTTTTCTTAACCTGCAAACAAAATTTGGGTATCTGGAACTTATAAACCCTTCCGGTTGTTCCATATATACTTCATCTGATATATATCCATTCAGGAATGCATTCTTTATATCTAGCTGACTTAGCTTCCATCCCTTTGATGTTGCTATAGCAATTACTGTCCTTATAGTTGACATCTTTGCCACCGGACTGAATGTCTCGTCATAGTCTATGCCATGCGTCTGAGCATAGCCCTTGATAACCAGTCTCGCTTTATGTCTGGCTATCCTTCCATCTGCAAGTTTTTTAACTTTGAACACCCATTTATTTCCAATTACTTTCTTACCGTTTGGTTTAGGAACAAGCTCCCATGTCTTGTTCTCTTCCAGTGCGGTGAATTCTTCTTCCATTGCTTCTTGCCATTGCTTCTTGCCTTTGGCTTCGTCATAGCTCTGAGGTTCCTCTTCTTCTTTAACCATATATGCATAATCTTGTTGAGTTATATATGATGTATCATACGAGTATCTTTCCGGTTGTCTTCTTACTCTGTTTGACCTTCTTAGCTCATATTCTTCGTGCGTGTCTGAGTACCCGTCTTCATCTTCGTTCCTTATACCTGTTCCGGTTCTGGACGTACTCGCCTCGTCTTCTTTGTTTACCTGTACGATTGTTTTACCTTTCTCTTTTCTTTTTATCTCTTCTTCAAATTCTTCAGCTGTATGACTCTGATCTGCATACCAGCTTTTCTGTTCATCAAATGTTACATCCCTGGAAACAGTAAAATGTTTGGTTAGAGGACTCCATAACCTGTAACACATCTGTTTCTCATCATATCCGACGAATACATATTTCTCTGCTTTTGGTTCAAGTTTATGTCCGAGTTGAGACGGTACATAAGCATACGCTACTGATCCAAACACTTTGCAGTGATCAAGTGTTGGCTTCTTTCCCCACCAGGCTTCATAAGGGGTCATTCCTTCTAACGCTGTACATGGTAACCTGTTTACCAAGTATGTAGCTGTATTTACAGCTTCAGCCCAAAGATAATCCGGGCAATTCTTTTCTTTTAGCATAGCCCGTGCAAACTCGACTAGAGTTCGGTTTCTCCTTTCTGCTACACCATTCTGTTGTGGTGTATACCTGCAGGTTATTTCTCTCTTAATACCTGCATTCCAAAGATAGTCATTGAATTCTCGGGAGAAGTATTCTCCCCCTCCATCAGACCTCAGTCTTTTAAGCTTTCGTCCGGTGAGTCTTTCAGCATATGCATGAAAATGCCTGAAAGCTCCAAACACTTCTGATTTCTCTTTTAGAACATAAAGAGTTATCCACCTTGTGGCATCATCAATGAATAAAACATAGTACCTTGATCCGCTGATTGATCCTTCTTTCGTTGGTCCCCATACATCTGTATGTATGAGTTCCAGCACGCCATCATGTTTGAATCCTTTCTTCTGGAAAGGTAACCTGTGGGCTTTTCCCATCTGACAGGCTTCGCATTTGTGAATCATATGTTGGTTCTGTACGTTCGGTAATCCCAGTACAGACTGATTCGCTATCATAGCTTTGATTCCTTTTTCGTGAAAATGACCTAATCTCTTGTGCCAGAGATCAAGTTCTGTAATTACCTTTTCATCATGCGTGAGCAGCGCTTGGCCAATGTTCCCTTGTACTCTTAAGGTAAAGAGTCTGCCTTCTTTCTTACCTGAAACGATCTGATAATATCCGTTCTTGGGATCTTCTACAAATACTCCTTTATTTGTGAATCTGACTTGAAAACCTTTTTCGACTATCTGTCCCACACTGATCAGATTTTTCGGTATTGTTGGAACATACAAAACATTGGTTAGCAAATCTGCTCCACTCTTGCATTTCACTTTCCCGATTGATTGTACTTTGTGTCTTGTATTGTCACCTGTTTGAACAGTGTGACTCGCACTTCCTTTTTCCAATTCTGACATCAGTTCTATGTTTCCTGATAAGTGATTAGAACATCCAGAGTCAATGTAAAATACCTTTAGATCTTCGTTATCAGATGTGCTGATTGAGTTCATCATCAATGATGTATGACTCTCATTCTGTGTGTCATTTGCGTAGTTGTTGTAGGTGGTGTTGTAGGATTGGCTCTGTCCCCAACTTCTTACTCCACCTCTACCGTAGCCTCCTCTTTGGCTTTGTCTTCCTCTTTGGAAGTTACTCTGATTTCTTCCGCTACTGCCTCTGCTATTGTTGTTTTGATTTTGATTTGATCCCTGTTGGTTGTGCCAACAGTCATGCGCCAGATGGTTACTTAGTCCACAAATCCAGCAAACTTTCTTGGTGGTATTCTGGCGGCTTCTTCCTCTTGCTCTTCCTCTGCCAGTGCCTTTACCTCTTGCGTAATAGGCCTGAGAGCTCGACTCTTCTTCATCTTTTGACTTGCCTTTGTCTTTCTTCTTGTTCTTCATATACATTGCTGAGCTATGTCCTTTGTCTGCGTCTCCTTTCAGGTCTTGCTCATATGTGAGCATCAAACCAAGCAACTGATTTAACTCTGGTACAAAATGATTTAGGGAGAGTTCAGTTGATAGTACGAAAGGTTTCCACCTTTCATCTCCTCTCAAACCTGTGAGCACTTGCGCTATCAATCTATGATCTTCGACTTCTTCATTTATGGATCCAAGGCTATCTGCTAGATCCTTCATTTTAGTGACGTAGTCACTGATGCTTTGACTTGGCTTCTTTTTGAACGTTGTGAACTCGGACCATAGGCTGGCTTTCCTAGCTTTCGTAGTATTCTGGAAGTGATCTTCCAATGCACTCCATATGTCCTCCGCTTTCTCCAGACCTCTAATGTGCGGTAGCAGATGATCTGACACAGTGTTGTAGATGTAGGCTCTTGCCGTTGCATCTTTCTTTTGCCACAGCTTCAAAGCTTCTATCTCTTCCTTTTCTGGTTGGCTATCATCTTCAAAGGTCGGTTTCTTTTCTTCTCCGGTTACGTACATCATTAACTCCTTACTCATAAGTAAGGCTTCCATGCGCATTACCCATGCGGGATAATTATCTCTGTCCAGTTTATCAATTTGGACATGATCTGCCATGATCTTCTTCCTCTCGTGGAATGATCCGGCTCTTATACCGATTCTTGGAAAACTAGCCTGCTCTGATACCAATTGTTGGGATAATGTTGGCGAAAAACTTCGGCTTTTAACGCCTACTGTTGCGGAAATACTTTCGCCCTGAAGATGGGTTTCGCGACAAGGCTTGAACTCTGTCAGGCCTGCGGAAAATGCCGCGCCACCGTAATAGGATGCTAAGCTAGAGTGATTCAGAATACCTCTGTAATCAACAGTAGCTCAGCCTAATTTACGTTGCTTTAACTGTGTTATTCTGCGACTCAGGTTCCACCGGAACTTCACCCGACTGTTACTGGACTGACACCGTAGTAGTACCGGAACTTCACCGAAATAAACTTAGTTCTGCTCGTAATCGCTTCAGATGAACTTATGTGAAGTAAGGAAGTGGTGTGGAGTTTCCTTCACCGAATGAACTTCCTTCTGGAAACTTCACAGTTCTGAACTGCTACTTTCCGGTTAACTTTTGTACTGTGTGTACATCTTCATTCCACCGGAAACTGTGATCAGCTTAAAGTAGAGACGTCTAGCTACAAGATGAGCTATCTCTCATACAAAGCTTCAACCTCTGCTACGAGTTATACTTCGTTGTTCTACCGAAAAAACTTGTTTTCTGAGAAACTGTAACTGACCAGAAATTACTGAAACATGTTTACTGAGTAAACTGTTATACGCCGAAACATGCGTTTACAGAGAAGGTACTGAAGCACGTTTAGTAACGAGTCGTGACAGTTAATGATAAACTAAGCTTCCTACCGTAACACGAAATAGCTTCAGATTCTTCACAAGTAAAGATTGCGCGCAGACATCCACATGAACATGTGTTTTCGATTAGAGAAGATGTGTACAAGTAAGCTTGGCCTCTTCTCGCTCAAGCTACAGAAACTCTCCTACAGTGAGTAGTTTCTTGTTTCCATCTCTCTTCAGATGAAAGGACCCGACACTTCAGGCTTGTGTTATTCATCTGTACATACGCGATCTATGGCGTCTTCTGAGAACTTCTAACTCTCTCTTCACTCATACGCGATCTATGGCGTCTTCTCTCAGTCTCTCGTTTTCCTCTGTGTATCAGTGTGATGCTCTCTCTCACTTCTCTGTGTCTCTCTCATACATCTACTTCTGCGTCTGCGTCTGCATCTAGTTCTTCAAATCTTGCTGTATATATATACAATTTCTTTGGCGCTCCTTTGCTCTGTCATTCTTCAATTCGCGTTATGCGCGCCTTACGCGTCCGCCGCGGTTAATTGCTCTGTTGTGCGGACACCGCGCACTAACTTCGCATACTGTACACCTGTGCACCGATTTTCTGAAGATTCCGTTTCTGTCTTGTTTATTGCGTCAAATTCGTGAGTGTTTCCTTAACATACGTTGTAGCCTACACTACCCACCATCATTAGGCTATGATTGTCAAGCCTATCATCTAGTACAACATTGTTCATTAATACAATAGACCTACATTGTTCATCTATGATCTCTTTGTTGTAGTCATTCAGACCTATCAACTTGTACGGCTCATATCTCAGTAATTTCTCCATCAATTTCAATCTTCTATAGCTTGTTGAAATCAGCTCCAAGTTATCGACATGACCACAAATTGTGAAGACAATCCATTCTGCCATGTTGGAGAAAAGCATGTCGAAGCACTCACTGGTCAAAGTCTACAGAGGTCCTAAACAAATCAGGGGTAATGATTGAATTGCTAAGTTGATTGCTTTGTGTATAGTGCATCATTTTAAGTGATGCCACTTGGAATCATTAGCGTACTAAGCTAATTATATACCTCTAAAAGGAGTTGTTCTAATTCTTGTACTGGAAGCACTGAGCATAACAAGCAGTGGGTATGTGAACAAAAATAGAAGGTTTTCATTAATTCTTCAACTTGGAAGTAGTCTGTTTTGATTCAATCATTTCTCACATCATTTCCAAAGTACATAGGCACTTATTTAGTGTCATTGGAAAGCTAAGAGGGCCTACAACTCAACACTAAAGAATTAAGGGGCGGGTACAAAGTAGGATTTGGTAGTACCTACTCATTTCTTGAAGTGTCTATCCATCTTTCCTAATAGTGATATCAGAGCAAAGCTAAGGTAAAATGGGAGATGATTTTCCTTCTTCATTGATAAATTGGACAGTAACGACTATCAAGCATGGTCCTTGAGGATGAAGACATACTTAGAAGGAAGGTGCCTCTATGGATACATCTCAGGAGATGAGGAGATGCCCATATTCAGAAGCAAAGGACAACCTACAAGAGAGGAGCATGAAAGACTCAACACATGGTGTGCCAAGGATGCATTAGCAAGGTCCTACTTACTTAATCTCTGATTTTCTTCTTCCACATATTAGGAATTGTAAGACATCCCAAGAGACTTGGGAGACATTGTCTTCTTATTTCTCTTCCCACACAAGGGCTAGGAAGAACCAAGTGTGGATTGAGCTTACCACTCAAAGAAAGCAACCTAAGAAAGGCATCTCAGAGTATGTGACTAATTTCAAAGATGTAGCAAATCAATTGGCAAGCATAGGAGAAGAAATTGAAGAAGAGGAGATTGTAAGACAAGTAATCAATGGTATTAGAGCTGATGACAAATGGGAGAGATTCACAACTGCCATGGACTTGTAAATGGACATGCAAATTCCAGACCTTAGCACACTCATGGGGCAACTATTTACCCATGAAGCCAAGCTCAAAAATAATGGAGATTCATCAAAAGGTAATAGCTCTTATGCCCTATACACTAATAAAAGTAATTCCAAAGAGAAAGGGATGAACAAGAAGGTTGAAGATGAAGGAACTACCACCCAAGCCAACTATGCAGGGAGAAGTAGAACCTCAAGAAAAAGGGGCAGAGGAGGTAAACAAGGTAGGGGGAGACCTTATAACTCCTCACCATGCAGTATTTGTGGATTTTCAATCATGCTATAGCTGAGTGTTTCAGGAACTTCAAGAATCAGAGAGGTAGAGGATATCAAAGAGGTGGATATACACATTGAAGAGGAAGATTCAATCACCATCACGGATACAACAACAACTACAACAACAACTACAATAGCAATTAACAAGGAGGCTACAAATCAAGGAAAGATTACAACAACTACATAGTAGAGCAAGAAGATTCTCTTCTGATTATGAACGACTTCAAAACTAGGTATAAATGATGACCATCTCGTCTACATTGACTTAGGATGCTCAAACCATGTTGCAGGCAATGTAGCTCTTCTCTCTGACCTTGAAGAACCAAAGGGTAAGCATCAGGTACAAAGAGCTTATGAAACCAAGCACTCAGTGATGAAATTAGGAAATGTTAAGACCTCCAATGAAAACAAGAATCTATTGAGCAGGGTTCTATATGTACCTACAATTACCAAGAATTTGATGAATGTTGGATAGATTGTGGAAAAGGGTTTGCAGGTGAGGTTCAACGAATATGGAGCATTTGTGGAGGATCCCCAACATGGATTCAAGACAATTGCCAAAGGAGAAAAGACAGGTAGATTATTCACTTTTGAACTTGAGGATAGAAGGAACATTGCACTTTATAGCTACAAAGATCAAACACTATCAGAGCTTGAAATTTGGCATAAGAGAGTATGGCATTTTGGTGATAGAACCATAGAACAAATGTGTATAGACCAATGTGTGCTTGGGATACCTAATGTATCCAGGCAACACATGATTTATAAATGTGGTGCTTCTCAGTTTGGAAAATCTCACAGGTTACCCTTCTCAAGGAAAGGCTACATGCATGAGGACTACCTAGAGCTTGTCCATACAGATGTATGGGGACCAAGTTAGAATCCCTCAATCTCTGGATCAAGGTATTATGTATCTTTCATTGATGATTAGAGTACATGGAGTATATTGTATTTTATGATGCACAAAGAGGAAGTATTCAGTTGGTTTAAAAAGTATCTTGCACTTGTTGAGAACCAAATAGGGAGAAACCTAAAGAGATTAAGCTCAGATGGAGGAGCTGAGTACTTCTCAAATGAGTTTGATAGATTCTTGCATGACAGAGGAATCAAGAGAGAAATCACAACAAGGTATACCCCTGAGCAAAATGGGGTGGTAGAGAGGAGAAATAGATTAATTGTTGAAACAGCTAGCTCAATGTTAAATGAGAAAAAATTACCTAACTACTTGTGGGAAGAGAGTGTATCTACTTCCACTTATCTTGTAAATAGGTTGCCATCCAAATCTCTTGATGGGATGACCCCATATGAAGCATGGCATGGTAGAAGACCTTCACTTGATCATTGCAGGATCTTTGGATGTGTAGCTTATGTGCATATCCCTTCTTAGATAAGAGGTAAGCTAGACCCTAAGGCAGGAAAGTGCATCTTCATAGGGTATGACTTGAATAAAAAAGGATACAGGTTCTACAATCCTTCAAAGAAAGGATTCATGATCAATAGAGATGTTTTCTTTGATGAGAATGACTCTTGGTTTGATAGTGAATGGAGGAAAGTAAAGCTACCTTATGACTTGGAAGAGGAGTTTCCAAGCCTCACTAAGGAGAAGCCTACTCACAATGGAGACATTGATTTAGGTGATGAGGACATCATGAACTTAGAAGAGTTCAACGCATGGAAGTTCAAAGGCAAAGTCAAGATGAAGAAGTTGGAGGATATACCTAAATCATCCAACCAAGCAATCAAAAGATCAAAAGGGGAGAGCAAGAAGCCAATTAGATATGGGTATGACACTTCCCTAGTTACTAAGCGCTCTGTTTATATTGCAAAAGACTTTTCATTTGAAGAGCCATCATCATATGAAGAGGCAAAGACCAAGGTAGAATGGAAGGAAGCTATGGATGAGGAAATTGAAGCACTCAAGGAGAGTGATACTTGGGAACTAGTACCAAAGAAGGATTCTATGAAGGTAATTGGTTCTAGATGGATCTATAAGATCAAAAGGAAAGCTAGACTTGTGGCTAAGGGTTTTGCACAAACCCACGGAGTTGATTATGAAGACACCTTCTCACCTGTGGCCAAAATGCCAACCATCAGGGTATTGGTAAGTGTGGCTGCATCAAAGAATTGGAACATGTATCAGTTGGATGTAGAAAATGCATGTCTAAATCGTTGGATTTTCGAGGTATACATGTCTCAACCTCTTGGCTATGAGGACCCAAACAAGGTAACATATGTATGTAAATTGAACAAAGCTCTTTATGGATTGAAGCAGGCACCTAGGGCATGGAACCATATGTTGACTACATATCTTCAGGATCAAGGTTTTATTATGTGTAAAGTAGATACTTCTCTGTTCATCAAGAGAAGTAATTCAGAGGTAATATACCTATGTGTATCTATTGATGATATCATACTCATAGGTAATGATGCTAATGGAATCAAGCAGATCAAGAATGAGATGATGAAGGAGTTCAAAATTAGTGACCTTGGACCACTGAAATATTTTTTTGGAGTTAGTCTATACTAAGTCTAGAATTTATATTACTCAGCGACAATATATACAGGATATGTTAAAGAAGTTTCATTTGCAGGATGCCATAGTTGCAAGTACTCCAATGGAGGTAAACCTAAAATTAAGTGCTCATGAAGGTGATGTACTTGAGAACATTACAGGTTATCAAAGCATAGTGGGAAGCTTGAACTATGCTACATTAACAAGGATTGATATTGCTTATGGAGTAAGTGTTCTAAATCAGTTTATGCACAAGCCTAGGGCACCTCATTTGGAAGCTGCCAAAAGGATTTTGAAGTACCCTAAGGGCACTCAAAATCATGGATTGTATTTTCCTTATACATCAGACTTGGACATCAAGATATCTTCAGATGTAGATTGGGCATGATGCAAAGATGATAGAAGGAGTACCTCCGGATAACTATCCTTTGCCGGTGATAAACCTATATCATGGTCTTCAAAGAAGCAACCTACTATTGATTTATCTTCTACAGAGGCAAAGTATAGAGGATTGACCAATGCTACTCAAGAGGCCATATGGATCAGATTGTTATACACATATTTGGGCTTGCATGCTACATCTTCAATGATTTTTGGAGATAACACAAGCTCATTACATCTTGCAACATTGGCATATCAATTAATATGCAATGTGTAGACTTATTGACTAAGGCATTAGATGGTACAAAACTTTTCAGGTTTAAGTCAATGATTGAATTGCAGGATATTCATGAAGATTGAAGAAGACGACCAAGCCAAAATGTTTGGATTGAGGGGGAGCTGTTGGTGCAAAGTTCAAGCCTACACATTTGGAGACAAGTTCATGAACAATTCAAGTTCCATGGAAACCATTGCTAGGAAGATTTTATCCTTTAGCATTTGTAAAAGCTTATTTAACTTGAAAAAATATTTGTAGCTACCTACAAACTTATGGAGTTTGCTAGATGAAAAGTCACGACTTCATGTTGGAGAGAATAACTCCTAGATTGGTGGATTACTTTTAGAGAGAGCCAAAAGTTGAATTCAAATTCAAAATTTGAATGTAGCACTTATAATACTCACCATCATTAGGCTATGATTGTCAAGCCTATGATTTTGTATGACATTTCTCATTAATACAATACACCTACATTGTTCATGTATGATCTCTCTATTATAGTCATTCATAATTGTCAACTTGTAGTGCTCATATCTTAGTCATTTCTCCATCATTTTCAATGTTCTATAGCTTGTTGGAATTAGCGCCAAGTTATCTACATGCTGACAAATCTGAAGACAATCCATTCAGCCAATTCGGAGAAACGTGCGTCAAAGCACTCATTGGTCAAACTCTGCAGAGGTGCTAAAAAATCGGGGGTAATGATTCAATTGCTAAGTTGATTCATTTGTGTATAGTGCATTGTTTTAAGTGATTGCACTTGGAATCATTAGATTACTAAGCTAATTAGATACCTCTAAAAGGAATTCTTCTAATTCCTACTATACTAGAAGAACTGAGCATAACAAGCAATAGGTGTGTGAACAAAAATAAAAAGTTTTCATTAATTATTCAACTTGCAAGTAGTGTGTTTTGGTTCAATCATTTCTCACATCATTTCCAAAGTATATTGGCACTTATTTAGTGTCATTGGAAAGCTGAGAGGGCCTGCAACTCAACTCTAAAGCATTAAGGGGCTGGTACAAAGCAGGATTTGGCAGTACCTACTCATTTCTTGAAGTGTCCATCCATCTTTCCCAACACTTATGTGGCTCAAGAAATTATTTGTTGATCTTGATTTGCAGGTTAAGAAAGTACATATTTTTTGTGACAACATAAGTAGCATATGCTTGGCTCAAAATCCGGTGTTCCATGCAAGGTTGTCAAAGGATGTCAAGGTGAAGCATGTCAATACAAAGTACCAATATGCAGATATGTTTACTTAAGCATTGGATCAAGTAAAGCTACAACACTTCAAGGCATGCATTGGAATGAAGGACCTAGGCATTGAGACTTGAGGGGGAGTGTTCAAAAAGTGCTCCTTAACTGATTGGTGGATGGTTAGCTAGATTATAGGAAAAGTAAAACTCTATATAAGCATCCTGCCTTTGATTCTTGTGTTGTATGCATTCCACAAGTTTCCCACTTAGTTTAGTGAAGTCAGCAAGCATCCCCCTTGCTTGCTTACCACATTGTAATCATTTTCGTTGATTTCAAGGTTCATTTGGTCTCTTATATAGTGCCCTGAACTTTTCCAAGATATGTGACTGAACAATTATCTCGTTATCAGCTTGAAAGATGAAACGGTGGACTCGGATCATTGAAAATGATGACGCACAAATGCTTTTCGTTCAATGTACAGTGATTCAAATGTTTTATCTGTATTTAAAGAATCAAATTGAAATCAAGAGAGAAAAATGCTATGAACATACATTTGGGAAAACGGACAATCAAAAGTTTACTTTAAATATAAAAATGGTAGACAATCGATGGCTACACTTTCTGAAAAGGTTCTTATATAGATATATTAAGAAAGATCTCTAGCCTGGATTAATATAGATCTACTGAAATACGATTAATGTCTATATTTTTTACATTTCTATATTGAAGACAAATAAAAGAAATAATACGTTATTTGCCACTTTTGAACTTGAGAAGAATTTTTCTTTCTCAAAACAGAGTAAACTTTCATATCACCTACTCAATCCTAGGAATGGGAAATGAGGCTCTGTGAGGGAATGATAACAGAATCGTGAAACTCTGTGAGGGAAATGAAAGTATTATCGTACACAAGGGAAGTTTAGAGTCTTGACCACGAAGGTCACTACACCATGAAGGTTCACAATCGCCAGTTAGCTTTTCCAGAGAAGCGACTACGAAGACAACGATGATGAAATAATATGCAAGTGGATGGACCTAATATGCAAGTAGATGGACCTAACATGCAAGAGGATGGACCTAATATGCAAGTGTATGGACCTAGTATGGAAGTGGATGGACCTAACATGCAAGAGAATGGACCTAATATGCAAGTGGATGGACCTAGATATTAAGACAACGATGATGAGAAATTCAGTACAACATCCAACAAGAGTGCGCGCATGGTAAGTGAGATAGGATACATTCAACAAGATGGATTGATTCTGACCACCTTTTAGTTGATAAAATGATCGTTGTAATGTAAAGTTTGAGATTTTATGCTCGTACGACTTTAATAACACAGCTGCATCAATGAAATCAAAGGTATTAGATCGCGTGAAAAAATAATAACTCATTTTCATGATATGAGCAACGAAACAAACCATGATCTCGTGGATGCTTTCTCGAACAAGATTTATCATAATCGTGGATGAAATGTTTTTTCGAACAAGATTTATCATAATCGTGGATGAAACAAGCCATTGTCTTTCCTACCGGAAAACCAAATATGGAAAATGAATGAAATGTCGACGTCTCGGATCTAGAAGAATGCATGTAAAGAGAAGAATGAAAATTCGAATCTTTCATAAATGACCTTTCTCCTTCTATGCGATTTTCGGAATACCGAAGTCGAGTATAAATTACTTAATGAAAAGTGATGAAATGAAGGATTTGGAAGAGAGAGAGAGAGGATAACTCTCCACGTCGCTTTGAAGCAGTCATATTCATATTTCGAAACTTTGCCAATCATTCAAAGCAGTCATATTCATATTTCGAAACTTTGCCAATCATTCAAAGCAGTCATATTCATATTTCGAAACTTTGCCAATCATTCAAAGGAGTGTAGAAATTTTTTATAATTTTTTTTTTTCAAATGGAGGTTCAGCCGAGGCCTACTCCTCCAGGCTTAAACTTTGAAATTGCAACTGTACAAAGAAGGGCATAGTACCCATGATTTATTATAATTTTTTCGTAAGATAGAAAACTTGCAATCGATAAGAGACTTACTTTTTTCTACTAGTAAAGTGGATGTCTGATTCGACATTTTTGTCTTATCCCATTATTATGTGCTTTGTATCAAATACTAGATCCGAAACAAACCAAAAGTTTTAATTGCTCACATTGTCTCTTGGGAATAGTAACTGCCACAACCTCTTTAAATGAAGTTTTTCAGAACAGCATAAGGTAATATATTTCTGTTTCTGATTTATAGATACACATATTTCTACACCCATGCATACACATACATACCTAGAATATATATATATATATATATATATATATATATATATATATATATATATATATATATATATATATATATATATATATATATATATATATATATACGTGTGTGTGTAGATATATATACGCGAATGCTCACGTTTAGACCAAAGATAAAGATGCTTACTAAAGCAGATACACTTGGAAAGCACACGATCCACACAGTATTGTACAATATCCAAGAAACAAACAGGATAAGCAAACATATTCATAATGCGCTTCAGAAATGTGTTGGCTATAACAGCCTATTCTTTTTACACGCTGGCCGCAAAGACGACTGTATATTCATCAAAGTCAAGTTCATGTGAAAGGTAGAGATGAGCTGTTAGTTACGGTTCCGAACGACCGGCGACTAATCAATTCTTATTAATAATACAAACTCGAATTTGTTCGTCCTTAATTTCAACTCGGATTGATTATGATTGTTTGTGGCGGCATCCAAGGTACAATCACTTCTAGAACAATGGTAATCTGCATGTACGAGTTCTTCTTCCAGCCAACTATTTTTCTGCGTGAAGTCTACTTTGCTCCACTTGATATAAGTCCAAATAATAATGGTTCAATTTAAGTGTCAATCCTTTGGATACAGTACTACAATATTCCGTCCCAAAGGCGTCAACCAGATCTCAGTTAAATTACAAACATATGTTAGTACTAAAAATACAATCAAGCACTCTAATGAAGATGGATAGCTGAATCATTCGGTTCACAAGATTGCGCTTCCTTAATCCGAACCGTTCATTATGAATTTTTATTCTGTTCAAACGATAAATTCATTGCCAAGCTTTTGGAGGTGCCTGTGTGGTAATGTAGCCTCCTTTGCCATTTTCTAAAAGTCTATTTGTCAGCCCTGCAATGTCAGGTAACCTCCCTCTGCCATCTCTAGAAGCTTTTGTCCGATACCTTTTCAGAAGGCCATGTGCATCACCAAACTTGGCTAACAATATTCAATGACGCGCACTTCTTATTTCGCTATTCGTGCATGTACGTTCCTCCTTGTGGTGTCTGTGATGGTCATGTCTATACTGTGTCTCTTCGAAAATTGGGATCAGAGCAATAGTACACAATTTCAAGCTATGGCATCATTTAGATATCGCTTTGTTGTGCTAAGTCATTCTTCTTCTGACAATCCTCCTCCATGCACTCTCAGCCTATGCACAACCCCGCCGAACATCTCCACTTTCGCCCTTCTGTTGATGTCCCCCTTAGTTCTTCACGAACAAGAAGCATCACAACAAGAGAGGCATCAAGGAAATCACTCACATCCTCATTGCTATCGGAGTAATGCACAAGCCACATGGGTTTGGTACTGCTCTGACGCCCCCTACTATGCCAAAATTATTTGCAAGTCACTAAGATTCAAATCGGCGCTTATATGCAGAGACAACACTCTGGTTGCAATAGAGGAAGGGAGATAGAATAACATTCACCACTTGCTCCCATACACACTGTGTGGAAGCAATTTCCTGAAGCACTTATTTTTCCTCTACCCATGGAGCCGCCATCGAATGATAATTGTTCCTCACAAACCAAACGTTCATTTTGCCATACGTGTTCTTATTCTAGGAATTCATGGTGCGTTGAGCGTGGAGCAATACACTTGAGCAACTTGTGCCATCCCGTAGTTGGCGATTAAAAATAAATGACCAAAGCCGATAATGAGTGTGTTTTGGCTGATTGGGATATTGACAACAGAACCTTGTAGTGTTTGCTTTCATTGACAACATAGAAGAGTGCAGTTTTCTTCTAGCTATATAATGCAAGTTGAATTCTTCATTTAAGTATTTGTAAAGTGAGTAAGGTCGTGGTTGAGTAGTAATAGTGTGAATGAGGGGAAATCTTCAAGAAGGCAAGGAAGAAAAGCGCTCAGATCTATTCAATATGATTTTAATAAGCGATCCTTTGGATCCGGGACCCCAATAGGAGGAATGTGCCTAAAGTCAAATGGTCCATGTGCACTAGCCAAAGGGATAGTGGGGGCCTTGGTATTCTGGACATTGGGTGCATGGCTAGCAAACTTGCAGCAAAATGGATGATTAAGGTGTGGTGCAATAGGGAGACTTCATGGGCCAAGTTGATCTTCAAAAACAAGAAAGAGTTGACTTTTGTGGGATTCACGAACTGGAAGAATCTTGACATTCTGACCATTTTGTTTTCCCCGATCTTGATTTTCCCCAAAGGCTCAAATCTGGTGTACTCCCTATGGAAGATTTGGCATAAAGTCAAAAGCTTCATAAGAATCGGTGAAGATTGGAAGTGGGCGACTGGTATTAGACATAATGACTCTATTTGGTTTTTGATCCATGGCATCAAGGCCATGGAATCTTGGAACACTTGAATTGCCAAGAGGGTCTAGAACAATGGCTTCAGAAAATGGAAACATCTATGGAAACAAGACTCCAATCAATGAATCAACTTTGAGGATAATGATCCTAGCATCAACATTACCCATGAAGAATAGATTATTTTACAAAGCAAATGTCTTGCCTGGGAGTACTGGTCTAAGGTTCTTCTCATGGGACATGACTCTTGTGCCCACTGGGTCTCAGATGGAATAATGGTAATTGCCTAACAAAAATGCTGAATATCAAAGGAAACATTGATTATCAGGTCAACCTCAACAAGAAATGATGCCTATCCTAGACAGGGCTGATGGGATATGAAGTTCATTGCTATCAAGAACCCTCTCATAGAAAACAAAAAGTCTATCCTATGGCCAATTCTTCATCAGGGAATCTGGTCCAACCTAAAGGTTAGCAAAATTTGTGGGGCCTCTCCCTAGTGCAAGCGCTGTCATCGATCGATTGAAGATGTTGGTCACATCTTCTTTACTTTTCTAGACTCCAACAGGCTTTGGCATATTGTGGGAAAGAGAATTAGACTTCAAGAGCATATCAGTTGGAAACAAGCTCTGATGGGAGAAGTAATCGAGTGCTTGGAAACTCTCTAGAATGCCATCAGAATGGAGGTCATCTATCAGATCTCGTGGGAAAGATGTGCTTATAACTTTGGTGATCCCCCCAAAGAGTGGTTGATTGAGAAATGGTTGTTCCTCCTAGGTAAAAGAATCGCCAACTATAAGAAATCCCCCCCCCTCCCCCCCAATTCAGGCATCATAAAGTGCTCCCTCTAATCAACAACAAGCTTAAACCCAAGTGGGCCCCACATGAGGGTGATGAGAGGATGATTAACCTTCTTTGTAATGCCATCTAAACTCTGTAACATTTACCCCTGCTCAGTGGGACTTGGGGGGTCCGATGGGCACTAGTCCCCTTCACTTGCACTTTTCTTTTTTTTTTTCTTAAATACAAGTCCGAGAGAGCTCATCACATCCTGAAGCTCTCTAGTGGCTACATGAGTCCTAGCTAAGTTCACATCTCATAAATTTTTAAAATTTTTCCAAAATCTTTTATAGCTCTGTAATCACTTCTAGAGATATACGTTTGAGCTAGCTCCATTTGTAAATAGTTTTTGTTCATCTTATTCAAAATAATAGGATTAAACAATGCTAGTTATTATCATAAGACCTTACCGACGGGTTTTTGAAAGTATAGATAAGTTTGCACATATAAAATTTCATGTATGGCAAATGTAAACGAAAGGATTCCTAATGCACAAAGGTGTATGGAGCTTTTCCAACAATGTTGCACTTATCGAATGCAAATTAGAAGATCTTACTCAAGTGGCAAAGACACAACCTCAACTTTACAAAGATAAAGCCTATGCAATCATCATAACCGCACTCGATGACACATACATTATTTGGATGAGGTGAAAAATGCATATGAAGCATGGAGAACATTAGAGAACATCTTTGGTGCTCATGCAAATCGCAACAAAATGGCCATGAAAATGCAATTGTATGGACTTTCCTTAATCCGAATGAGGATATATAGCATCCCTTGTAAGTAGGATGAAAAGTATACTGACCCGATTTCATTCTCTTCAATGTCTACTGCTTGAAGAGACAAAATAGCAATACTTTTAAAGGCCCTCCCCATTCATCTATAAACATTGTTACTATCTTGAAAGAGAAGGATCATCACAAGGAAGAAGAAGAAGAAGCTTGGAGCACATCACACAATACTAAATGTATTACCATGAGAATGTGCAAATGTAGGTAACTTGTTATGCCCCAAAAGTCCTAGTGTGCCCACACACATCACTACCTAAATATATCAACAAATCTCTCGTACGAGTGCTGCCATGAATGAGGAGTTGGCACTCATGTATAAAGAAGTTCCAAGCTATGTGGAATCAATCCATAAAAGGAAGTAAGCTGAAAGCCTTGCACAAAGCTTCAAACTTCTCCCTAGGCAAAGCCTTTTTTGAAAAGGTCTGCAATGTTCTCCCGTGTGGGAACATATGCCAAACTAATCTCTCCAGTAGAGAACCTCTCCTCG
The DNA here is from genome assembly GCA_020310875.1 of Ceratopteris richardii. Taxonomy (NCBI): domain Eukaryota; kingdom Viridiplantae; phylum Streptophyta; class Polypodiopsida; order Polypodiales; family Pteridaceae; genus Ceratopteris; species Ceratopteris richardii. The sequence goes on along the minus strand of CM035416.1, from coordinate 162,558,797 downwards.
ACATAATTTTAGTGCACATCAATGTGCTTAGTGTGAGCATGGAACATAGGATTCCTTGCAAGTGCCAATGCAATCTGATGGGTAGTGAAGATCTTTTGGTGGCAAAAGACTAACTAACCCCCAAATCACCCATAAGGTGTCTAAGCCACACACACTCAATAGTCGCTGTGAAAGCTACCCTATACTTTGCCTCAGAACTAGAAGTGGCCACAATAGGCTGCTTCTTGCTCAACCAAGATATGCATGAGCTATCAAGATATGACACATGAGTGTCATAGCAACTAGCCTAGTGAAAGTTAAAAAAAGCATGTAAATAGAACAGTAACGATCGCCCCTTGGGATAAAACAATCCAAGTACTTGGGTGCCACTCAAGTAGCAAATGGCTACAACTAGAGTAGCAAAAGATGCGCTCAAATATGTACCAATGCTTGATACCTAGGCAATGCATAATCTTGCACATCTCTGAGACAACAAACTAAATATTAGGTCGAGTAATGCATAAGTAAATCAAGCATCCAACAACCTATTGATAAGAGCAACTTCAAATTCATCTCCAACATCATGAAGAATCAATCATAAATGTGTCTGCATAGGAGTGGAGATAGGTTTGCCATCATCAAGGCCAAAACACTACAATAATGTGTCAATATACCTTGTTTCACACAAGACTGTTCCATCATCAACTTGCATAAATGGAATGCCTAAATAATGATGCAAATACCCCAAATGTGACATCACAAATGAGGCATGCAAATCAGCCTTAAAATCAGCAATGTGCTTCTCATTAGGACTAGTGAGGATCATGTCATCAACATAGACAACAATGATTAGAAGCACACCATTTGCACACTCAACATATAAGGTGCTCTCAGCTGGACTATTCAAAAAATGATGTGCAATAAAGTGTGCATGTATCTTTTCTTAGAAAGCATGTGGATGCTTGCTTCAAACCATATAATACCTTTCTCAACATGCACACTTGGTTTTCATCCCATTTTTTCACAAAGTCATGGGGCTGAAAAACATACACTTCTTCATGCACGTCACCATTTAGAAATGTTTTTTTAATGTCCAATTGATGTACATTCCAACCATGATGAGCTACAAGTGTAGAGTTGCTACAAGCAGTAGTCATTCCACATGTAGGAGCATTCCATCAGGGTTACACTTCAGCTTGTAGAACCACTTTGTGCCAATGGCCTTCTTGCTAGGAGGAAATTCAAATAAAGACCAGGTACCATTTTTAATAATAGCGTCATACTCTAATTTCATAGCAGCCATCCAATTTTCCAAATTTTTTGCTTCATCAAAGAAACAGGCTCATTCACATAAAAAAACACTACAGGTAGCCATAGCATAACAATCTGATGCAAAAGAAGATCTATGAGATCTGAACAAGTCCGATATGATAGATTTGCATCCAATTTGCTATCTCGCAAAGCCTACACCAACCATTCTAGCATAGTTTTTTCCTCCTCAATATCATCTCTCTCATTCCCAAGTGCATCATGAAAATCTGCATAAAAAATGGAATGATATGCATCATCACATGAAGCTTGTAAAGGCTGAGAATTAGCCTCATTTGGACCATCACTAGACTATTCACCTATAAAAAGAGGCAACAAAGTATCGTACATATCTTTGGTGCTATTTGATGTCATCATAGCACATGAAAGTAATGGATGAATATAATCTTTCAGAAAAAACATCATGGCTAACTAAAATGTGTTTTGTTTGTGGATGATATAGATGATAGCCTTTGCTTTTAGAACTATACCCAACAAAAATGCATTTTATTGCTTTATCATCCAATTTCTTGCATTGTCCAAACACTAATGCATATGCTAGACAAGCAAAGATAGGCAGATGAGCAATAGATGGCTTGCGACCATGATAAGCCTCATATGGAGCGATAGACTATAGCGCTTTGGTGGGACACCTATTAAGTACATATTCTGCACACATAAGAACCTGAAGCTAGAAACTATGTGGTAAAGCCTAATTCTTGACCATACACCTCACTGTCTCCATGAATGACCTGTTCTTCCTTCTAGTAAATCCATTCTGTTGAGGTGTATATGGCACTATACACTTGTGTTTTATCCCATGTTTAGCCAAAAATCCATTAAAATCAGAAGACATATATTCCCCCCTTTGATCAGAATGAATGGTACCCATTTTGCATGTTGACAGATTTTTAGCCACAACTGGAAAGTGTTTGAAGCACATAAACACTTACAACTTTGCTTACAATAAATTGACCCATGCATAATCAGAAAAATCATCAATGAAAGTCACAAAGTAAAGGAAGTTCCCAAAAGAATGTGTCTACACAGGACCATAGACATCACTATGAACAAGTTGCAAATTTTGAGTACCTGGAACTGAACCATCTTTTGGGAAGGAGGAATGCTACATTTTCTCCAAAATATAGCCTTGAGAGAGAGTTTTACTAGGTGGCTCAAGTTTGGGCAAAGAGGACCTCATTTTTTATTTTTGCAGGTGTAGCAAACTAGCAAAATTGAGATGACCAAAGCATGCATGCTAAAGCTTTGTATCATACATAACTTGAGAATCTTGAATTTCACACGTTGAATCATTTACAGATGTTTCATAATCTATGAGCTTAAACTGCCTAAGACATAAGATGTTGGAAGCAATAATGATATTGCCATTTTACAAATCATGAATTCTACATCTATCATCAACAAATTTCACAACCAAGCCGATCTTGGCTAATGCTGAAATTGATAAGGATCTCTCTTGATCCATGGCACAAATAAGACATCAGAAAGTGTAAAAGAACTAACATAAAAAATATTCATAATGATCTTACTAATTCCTATGATAGGATAAGAGCCATTGTTGGTGCATGTGAAAGTATTCACTATAGGGGTAGGCTCAAACGTTCAGATATATTCATTGAGTTCCTTCCACACTTGAGACCACCAAAAATCACTTGACATGAGTTGTATTGATCTATTCACTCCAAAATATCTTATGAAAAGGTTATCATGATGTTGCTGAAGTGCTTATAGCATATGCGCTCTTGGAGGGATGTACAATATGTTCATATAGAATAGTAACCCATCATTTTCTTCATCAACTTTCCCTTCTTGAATTTTTTGTTTGATGTTACAAAATAATTCATCGTGATTTCCCTCTATTGAGGATGTGTGTGTTCATAAAGTACTCTAAATTCTTATGATTTGTGTAAACAATTGCTTTATGAGCTTCTCCTTCTAGATGGTGATGTCGAGTATCAAACACATCCACTATAGCAAGAAGTTCTTTATGATGGATTTCATAATTGATCTCTAGAGGAGACAATTTCCTGAGAGAATTTCCTTGAATGATATGCAACTTGATGTAGGTGTCCATCATCCCCATGTTGGGATAGGATCGCTCCCAAGGCAAATTTTGATGTGTGTGTGTCTAAGAAAAAAAGGCTTGGTAGAATCCGGGTAAACTAGAAGTGTAGGAGTATTGAAGGATGCTTTTAGGGTCTGAAAGGCTTTCTCTGCATCTTTGTTCCATGGGAAGTTTGTGGTTCCTACAAGTTTGGTAAGAGCTCTCACTATCTTGGAGTATTTTTTTTATGAATATCCTATAAAACTTAGCAAATCCTAGAAAACATTGTATATCTCAAACAAATGAAGGTGGTTTCCAATCAACGATTGTCTTCATCTTTTTCGGGTCCAAAAAGATTCCTTTCTTTGATACAATGCATCCTAAAAAATCCATATCTATCTCATGGAAAGAGAGCTTCTCAAATTTTGCATATAAAACTTTATCTTTTAGTTTCTCTAGGAATATCCTTACATGACATTCGTGATCCTCTAGATATTTGGAGAATAACAAGATATAATTGAGGTATATTACCACAAAAGGATCTAAATACTCTTAAAAGGTATCATTCATCGTATGCTAGAAGATGGCTCAAGCATTTGCAAGAACAATTGGCATAATTACATATTCAAAATTCCCATACCTTGTTTGAATTGCTATCTTCCATTCATCACCTTCTTTAATGTTGACAAGATTGTAAGCATCTTGAAGGTCAACTTTGATGAAGACCTTTGCTTTTCCAAGGCATTCCAATCTCTAATATGAGTGGTAGAGGGTATGTGTTCTTTATAGTAACCTAATTCAACCTAGGATACTCTACACACATTTGGAAAATCCCACTCTTGTTCTTTACGAATAGAATAGGGGTTCCTGCTGGATACTTTCAGTGTCTCATAAACCCCTTGGCTAGATTCTCATCATTATTCTTGCAAAATTTTGTAAGCTCCTCTATTGGTATTATGTAGATCAGTCCAAAGGGTATTTGTGCTCCCTCTTAAAGTTCTATAGCACAATCATAATGTTTGTGCTCTATGAGGATATCTTTATTCTTCTTTTCAAAAACATCTTCAAAGCCTTGGTATTGAATAGGTAGCTTCACTAGATCATCTTTCTTAGGGAGAATCAACTTGACGAGGGCAAGAAATATTTCTATGGGTGTTATTGGAATTAGGAGACCCTTTCTCATATCATCATCGTCCGAGTATAAAGTCTCCTTTACAACTCGACTTCCTTCTCTCACTCCTCTACAAGCCTGAGTGTGACTCGACCTTGGTCTCTTGTTGGGATAATTAATTGCAATATGACCAAGGATTCCACAATAGAGGCATAACTTATTATTTCTCCTTTTCTATTTCTTTTGTGGGATTAGAGGCTCAAATCTAGTTATGCGTATCCTCATATGTTCAAGCATAGGCTCTTCTCTAGGAGTGGGCTAGAAGAACTCCATTGGCCAAGTCTCCCTTCTATTTGTTTTTTCTTCTTTACTTTCACAAAGTTTGTTATAACATTGAATGGATTTGGTGATGTATATATTCAATGTCCAATCCTCTAGCTTCATGAGCAAAAGGTACTTCACATCATCTCTTAAACCCCATCTAAATTGGACTATGAAATAATTCTACAAGACTTATTTCTCCATCTCCAAACATGGTACCAAACTATCTATGAAAGCCCCCATAGTCATGAGGTACCATGTCCTTGTCCAAGATTAGGGAAAACCATCATAATGCTTGACCACAGAGAAGGGTTACAATAAAACCGACCTTAGAGGCTAGATGAGGGTATCTATAAGGCTACATATAGATGTACAATTTGACTTGTTGTAGGAACCCATGGAACTTCATGTGATCACCATCGAACTAATCTAGCACGGAAATTTTAGATTCCTTCATGAACGATGAACGATAATGCTGATTCACTTGATTACTTCCTGCATTTGCTTGAAGATTCCCCATTTGTGCTTGTAATTCTTAGAGGATTGCACCTATGGGATGCCCCATGTTGAGTTGTGTTTGTCGATATATTAGGTCCTTGACTTGTTGCTGGAGACTCTATTGTGATGCCACAATCTACTCATTAATGTTGTCCATGATGTTTGGTCTTGGATAGAAGCTAGTCTTGCCAAAATGTTAGCGGAGCACTAGATTGTGCCCTCTAACTAGAATAGACAAGATTTTGGAATTATACTTTTGATTACAAGATCAGCCTAATAGGGAAAATAATTCAGACTATGTAACTGATATAAGAAGTCCAAAAACATGGGACTCATAGGTATGGATAACTCGACTAGAGATGATATAGGAAATCCTAACCTGGGATTGTAGGTATGAAGCAAGATATCTAGATTACAAGAACTCCCTTCTAGGAGATGAACTAGATACAAGACATAACTAGACAAGATCTTGTACTACGAGATTACAAGAGGAAAAGGGTGATGTGGGAACAACTTTAGTGATACTCCCAAAGAGTGTTCAATTGAGAAATCCCTAGTCTATCTCGTTACAAGGATCAATGATTATAAGGAATCCCCAATTTTAGCAACGATAGAGTGTTGTTTTGAGAAAACAACAAGTTGAAAAGAAATGGGTCACCCAGAAAGGGAAATAGAAGTTTTTAAATCTTCTTTGTTTTTGCTCTCTGTATTTCGTGTAGACATTTCCTTGTCTATAATATAAAGCATGCTTTTATTTTTAAAGAGAGATTAAGAATGTCTCTAGAGGGAACTACTTCCAAGGTACATACCTCCTAGAATTCGGCCTTTCATAGTATTTCGGGAGCTTTAATGTATTATTCTAAGCTTTAGAGAGGCTTAACAAAATGATCCTCACGTAATAACCCATCATTTGAGCATGAAAAGAGACCAATGATGTCAAGGAAGTTGATGGCTTGCTAGGGACATCATCCCACCAATTTAGGAATCAATCAAACAAAATATTAGGAAGTCAGAAAGTTCATAGAGTGGAGATAAAGCATGAACCGTGAAGGAAGCATATCTCGCCAAAATACAAAACCTCTTTCGAATAAAAAATCCATTGATGTCCCGAAAATTGCTTTGCTTTTAAAGGATGTTTTTGAGAGTCAGTATTTTTGTTCTGACCCCACAAGCCTCATCTAACAGAACATTTTTGTAAACAAATCCATTGTTTGAGCTCTATTTTAAGATATGCTTTCTTTTTTTTGAAGTTCACTTTGGTCTGTATGAGTTGCAACAGATTTTCTCGTAAACTTTGGCCAGCAAAGTGGGATGCAAAGACCTTAAGGAAAGACTATTTATCTCTTCTTCTCTTGAGACACCTTGAGCTTCTTCGGGAGACCATGATATCCTTCTTGTCGCATCTTTTTGGGGACGTCCATGGCATTTAGATCTCAAAAATTACACAACACTACCATAATTGTGCCAGCTCATAAACTCTAGCAAGATAACTCCCCTAGTGGAAGTATACTTTTCTCCCTAATCAAGTAAATAAGTTTGGTTTTTCCCATGTTCATGATAAAGGAATTCATTGGAGATCCATTAATTTTTTATGAGGAAACCCTCTTGTTGTGAGATGAGTCATGAATATTTTGAACAATGGAGTTATTTCATTTTCTCCACATCCGCTTTGATCCGTAATCATATCCAGGGAGATCAATCTTTCAAGACAATCTGCCGCTCATTTTAACGAGCCTAGCACAACAACCTTAGAATGTAGTAGAAATACCCAGTGGCTAACTTGATATTTGACCTTCATCCGACATTCCAATGTGTGTCTACGGCGATTCCTACAACCTACTGAGTAACAGAAATTCTGAAGAGTGTTTTTTATTGAAATGGAGATCCTACATGAGGCTAAATTCCACCAGAGAATTATAGCCAAAGACGTGGAGGGCTTCTCCACTCTCCACTTGAAAAGGACCAACCATGGCATGGTTTCATATATTGAATACGGAATAATTTAGGAGGACTAATTAACTCTTCCGAGCATATTTTGCATGAAGCCTGCATTGCTGGAAAATTGGATCAAAATATCCTTTGCGGTGGATGAGAAATTAACTCTTGCAAGCATATTTTGCATGGAGCCTGAATTGTTGGCAAATTGCATCAAAATATCCATTGCGATGGATGAGAAATGAGGTCTCACCTTGAGCATATTAAGACCCATAGAGAATCCACAACCACGATCCAAATTAGGAGCCCCTATTAGAACTGAAAACATGATTTTTAACACATGTAATGGAGGAGAAACGCGTCAAACTTCATGGGTGGTGCACTCCCGAGAATTTAATTAGTTATGTTTTCAATACTACAAATACAATTCTAGCAAGGAAACTTGAGACAACATGCAAATATTCTATACTTATTCATGTCAAATTCCTTCACCACTTGGGTTATCAAAGCTCTCATTTGAATATGGGCTGCTAACATCAAAGCCATATTACATTCCTCTGTAGATTATAAATCTTCCCTGATGCTAGTCTCTGAACATAAACCATTTCCATCTATCGTCCCCCCATCGCATCTGTCGTCCTCCAAAATTTTCATCGTCATGGATTAATCCATGTAGTAAATCATAATTATAGGAAGAAATATTACAGCAGAAAATAAAGTTGTTTCCCATACCTCTTCTCATCGCCCATTCTTTTTTCATACGGTGTGTTCCACTATCATTTGAGATCCTTACCCTTACATGATTTTTCTTAGTTATTTCGTTAATGCTCGTAGGTCCATGGAACAAATATTTTGATGGAAAATATAAGTCTTGTTGCAAAGTTATTCTACATGTACATCAACTTAGATGCAAGGAATAGCGAAATAACATTTCCAGCATCAAATTCCTTAAACACATAAAAAGTCTCCTATGGCTGCCACTTCATCTCTTAGGAGTCATTTGACTCCTCATCCCTTTAGGTGCTTAGACTTGAAAAGAGTTGAGTTCAAAATAGAGGTGTGAATCTCTACGAAACTCACACCCTGCAAATCTATACTTCATCCTGAAGAATCAATTACCCTAGAAAGCTTCGATTGAGAATTCACTGTTCCTCCTTGGCAAAATGATCGCTAATTGTAACCCCTTTACACATCTTCAAGTGCTCCTTTTGATCAACAACAAGCTTAAACCCATGTGGGCCCCGCATGAGGGTGATTAACCTTGTTTGTAATGCCATCTAGACTCTGTAAAATTTACTCCTGATCTATGGGATTCGAGGGATCCGATGGGCACTAGTGCTCTTCTCTTGTACTTTTCTTTCAATTAATTCAAGTCTGGGAGACTAGGCTAAGGCCGAACTTCCTTTATTTAAAAAAAAATCATACGAGCAACAATCATGTGCATGGGTGAAGAAACATTTGTGCTTGTGCACGGGCCATGAAATTTTCCACATTCAGTGCAAATGAAAGTATAATGGTGCAAGAAAATAGGTACACAGTTTATTCATGTCAAGGTCAATCACTCATCTCACATACATATCATATCACATTACATTTATGCTCTCTGTCACTCATGGGAAAAAAAACGTGCAGGTTCTCGAAAAAATTCTCGTTTCTCATGCATGGCCATATAAGTTGACCGTAATCTGCTCACTTGGGAGATGCAATCATTTCTCTCATCGTGGCAAAAAAGAAGAGTTTTGGTTTCTCATGATGAGGTTTCTTCATGGAGCAGGAATTTGTAAAATTTATTTATTGACATGTTTATGTGAAAATGAAACATGAATTTAATCAAAACAAAATGTGTGATGTACTCATGCATAATGTATGTGCATATGTACTTTCATGGTTCAAAAAATGAACTACAAACAAAAGAAACATTTCTCAAACACTTTTTATCTCCTCTCTTGGTGCGCTCTCATCGTCATCCTAGTTTTCATCATCTCCACGCGGATCCATCAATGTCTTTTGCGTTTCGCATTCATCTCATGTTGGCTTTTGAAAAGCTTTATTCATTTAAGTACAAAAAAAGGCAGTTTGAAAATAGTGTTATCTAATTCCTTTAAAACATAGGTATTATTATCATTAACATTATGCTTTATATAAGACCTAACAAGCATTTTTGAAATTTCTCCTCGTATTGTGTACCAAATGAACTATAACATAACAAAAACCAATCACAATTTTGAATATTCGTTAGCCACAATCAATGTCATTCGTCCAAGTAAATTTTGATTTTGATACCTGATGCCTTTCACGTTCTCTTTCTCTTCTTGCAATTGATGTTGAACAGGATTAAGTTGTTGCATTCGTAGACATAGCAAATCCTCTCTCAACATGTTGGTAATCCAGGGCATTATAAACCAAGATAAAATACTTGTTTCAATTTGAAAAATACGTTATTTAGGGTATATGAACTCCCCAAGCGTGAATTTAGTACTGTGTGTGCATGCAATAAGATCAGCTGCATGCAATAAGATCAGCCTACAGAGGAAAAGGTGAAAAACTTGACCATTGATTTATTTTCCCTTACACATTCGTTTTCCAATGCTTTAACTATTAATGAATGACCCCTTTCTATTTTCAAGTAATTTCGGTCACACTTGAGAGCTCAAACTATTTCAAGATCTCAAACTATTTCAAGATCTCAAACTATTTCAGAAAGTTCCCTTTCAAATGTGAGGGTATTTGTGTTGAAGCTCTTCTAAGATCTTAGCACCCAAATAGCATACATGTTTCCTTCCTCATCCTCTTGACCAATCACCCATCCAATATCGATTCGACAAGCGTAAAATATCAAGAAGATCGTCTTTCCATTTGAGTTATCAACCCTTTTGAGAAATTGGTGTCTACATCAAACGCCCATACTACTCAAATGCTATGTGTGCAAAGTAAGGAATCCATATTGAGTACAAGACACATGCTCCTAAGCATTGTCTCGCCTCACTCATATTCTTGCAAATGTTTTCCATTTTGCTAATTACTTCCACCTTTCGAGGGTATAGTTGTTGGCCATAAAAGACAAACTGATGATGAAAATGCTTTGTTAGGTACCTCAAAATCTTTACAACCCCTACGTAACACTTCAGCTAGACTTCGTACACTACCTACCCATGAAACCTAAGAAAGAAGAATATTTAGAAAAATCATTAGAACATTATAATCCAAATCCTTATATTCCACCTTCTCTATCAATAGAACAAGCCTACAATTTCCCAAAGATAACTCAACAAATGCAATCTAGCCTATCTTTCCATAGTCAAGGAATTGTAAAGATGGATAGATGAAAAACAATACACCGACAATAATATTTCCATAAGCGATTGTCAACATGGTGCTCACACGCATCCATGCACAGGAGAAGAGAGGGATGGAGAGAAGGAGATAGCGGTTCACATTGTCATTTCTGTATATGAATCAAGAACAAGAAAATAACATAACTGAATTGAACAACAAACGAACTACCTAACCACAGGTCGAAAGTCATGATAGTCTATCTAGTTAGAGGATCAATGATTAAAGGGAAGAGTGTTCTTTTGAGAAAACGAAAAGTTGAAAAAGAAATGGGTCACCCATAAATGGAAATAAAAGTTTTAAAATCTTCTTTGTAGTTTGTGTGTGTATTTCTTGTAAGCATTTCCTTGTCTATAATATAAAGCATGCTTTTGTTAAAAGAGAGTTTAACAATGTCTCTTGAAGTAACTTGTTCCTAGGGACGTACCTCCTAGAATTTTGCCTTTCATAGTACTTCAGGATCTTTAAGGTCTTGTGCCAAGCTTTAAAGAGGATTAGCAAAATGATGCACACGTAACTACTTATCATTTGAGCATAAAAAGAGAAAAATGATGTCGAGGAAGTTGATTGCTTCCTAGGAGATCATCCCACCAACTTAGGTATCAATCAAACACGAAATTAGGAACTAAGAAAGGCCATAGAGTGGAGATAAAGCATGCAGCCTCAAGGAAACAAATTTCACGGAAAAACAAAAACTCATTGGAATAAGAAATCCATTGATGCCCCTACAGATGTTATGACCCCCACGAGCCTCATCTAACATAACATTTTCGTAAAAAATCCATTGTTTGAGTTCTATTTTAAGATGTGCGTGTGTTTTTTTTGTTTGATGTTTCATTTGGTGGGTGTGAGTTGCAACAGATTTGTTAGTAAACTTTGGCTAGCGAAGTGGGATGCAAAGACCTTAAGGGAACACTATTTATCTCTTCTTCTCTTGAGAAACCTTGAAATTCTTAGGGGGACCATGATATCCTTCTTGTCTGATCTTTTGGGGGACGTCCATGGCATGTAGATCTAAAAATCACACAATACGACAACAATGGTGCTACCTCATAAGGCCGAGCAAGATAACTCCCCTAGTGTAAGTATACTTTTCTCCCGAATCAAGTAAATGAGGTTGGTGTATCCCACGTTCAAAAGAAAGGAAGTGATTGGAGATCCATACATTCTTTTATGAAGAAACCCTCTTGTAGTGAGATGAGTCATGTAGATTTTGGGCAATGGAATTATTTCATTTTCTCGATATCTTCCGTGATCCGTACTCATATCAAGGGAGATCTATCTTGAAAACAATGTGCCACTCGTTTTAACGAGTCTAGCACAAGAACCTTAGAATGTAATGGATTTTCCCTAGAGTGCCTCAGATGATATTTGAGCGTCTAGATCCTCATCCCATCATTCTAAAGTGTGTCTAGAAAGATTGCTACAACCTACTGTGGTAACAGAAACTGTGAAGAGTGTTTTTTTATGGAAATCGAGATCCTAGGTCTCATTAGACTAAATTCCACCAGATGATTATAGCCAAAAGAAGTGGAGGGATTCTTCACTCTTCACTTTAAAAGGACTAACCATGGCATGGTTTCATATATTGAATACGGAATACTTTAGGAGGACTAATTAACTCTTGCGATCATATTTTGCATGAAGCCTGAATTGTTGGCAAATTGCATCAAAATATCCATTGTGATGGATGCGAAATGAGGTCTCACCTTGAACATATCAAGACCCAAATAGAATCCACAACCACGATCCAAATTAAGAGACCCTACTTAAACTGGAAACACGATTGTTAACACATGTAATGGAGGAGAAACGCTTCAAACTTCATATGTGGAGAACTCCCAAGAATTAAATTAGTTTTGTTTTCAATACTAAAAGTACAGTTATAGCAAGGAAACTTGAGAAACATGCAAGTATTCTATAGTTATTCAGGTCAAATTCATTCACCACTTGGGTCATCAAAGCGGTCATTTGAATATGGGCTACTAACATCAAACCCATATCAATTTCTCTGTAGATAATAGATCTTCCCTGATGCTAGTGTCTGAACATGTCATGGTAGTTTCCATATAGCAAGTAAACGCAATAGAGTTTAAATCCATACAGAAATGTAATCCATAACAGCTTGAGCTAAACAAATTTTTGAACTCTCAGATCTAGCACAAGTACACTCCACAAATAAGCAAGAAAAAATTTATAGTTGTTTTTTTTATATAAAGGAAGTTCGGCAATAGCCTACTCTCCCGGACTTGAATTAAATTAAGAAACAAAGGTACAATAGAAGGGGACTAGTGCCCACGGGACCCCCCAAATCCCACGGGGTTCCCGAACTGGAAGAACCTTGACATCATGACCCTGCTATTCTCCCCGATTCCTGTCTTCCCGAAAGGCTCCACTCTCGTTTGCCCTCACGGGGTTCCCGAACTGGAAGAACCTTGACATCATGACCCTGCTATTCTCCCCGATTCCTGTCTTCCCGAAAGGCTCCACTCTCGTTTGCTCTCTTTGGAAGGGCTGGAATAAAGTCAAAAGCTTCACAAGAATCAGTGAGGACTGGAAGTGGGCGGCCGGAATCAGACAAAACGACTCTATCTGGTTTCCGATACATGGCATCCGGAGTGTGGAGTCGTGGAACATTCCAAATGCCAAGAAGTTATGGAACAAAGGATTCAAAAAATGGAAACACCTCTGGAAACATGACACCAACAGTTGGATCAACTACGAAGATATCGACCCTCGCATAAACATCTCCTACGAAGAATGGAACACCTTGCAAAGCAGATGCCTCGCTTGGGATCGTCACAAAACTCGCCTCCTCATGGGACATGATGCTCCGAACGCGCGTGGTCTCAAATGGCACAATGGGAATAGCCTACTCAAAATCCCGAACATCAAAGAAACGACTGACCTCCAGATCAGCCTCAACAAGAAGTGGTGCCTGTCCTGGACGCGGCTTCGGTGGGACATGAAATTCATGGGTATCTGGCACTCACTTATAGAGATTAAGAAGTCGGTTCTCTTATGGCAAATTCTTCATCGAGGAATTTGGACTAACCATAAGGCAAGCAAAATTTGCGGGATCCCTCCGTGGTGCAAACGATGCCACCGTGCAATCGAAGATGTCCCACACATCTTCCTTACTTGCCCCAACTCCTACAGAATCTGGCAGATGGTTGGACTGAAAATCAGAGTTCAGAAACAGCTTAGCTGGAAACAAGTCCTCTTGGGTGAAGCGATTGGATGCTCTGCGGCTCTCTGGAACGCGATCAGAGGGGAAGTCCTGTGGAAAATTTGGCGGGAGCGATGTGCTCTCAACTTCGGCGACCCCCCCAGGGAGTGGTCGATTGAAAAATCTCTACTCCTCCTTGGCAAAAGGATTGTCAACAGTAAGAAATCCCCCCCCTTCAGGCACCATCAAGTCCTCCTTTTGATCAACAACAAGCTCAAACCCAAGTGGGTCCCGCATGAGGGCGACGAGAGGATGATCAACCTTCTTTGTAATGCAACCTAGGAATCAACCAAGCTTCCCCTGCTTTGTGAAATTTATAGTTGTTTAATGATCCGATGAAGCTCAATCATTAAGACAGGCAGACTTGCACTCAAAGCTACCATAAGCTTGTGCAGAAATAAGATCCCAACATTTGCTCATATCCATACCTTTGGTAGATTCGAGGTTTCCTTCAAGTAAGTTCAATGATCATCTCCTTCCCATTTCTTCATCTTCCCAAAGGGACCACCTCCTTTGCGGCACACATACCTCCTAAAGAACCATTTCCATCTGTCGTCCTCCCATCGCATCTGTCGTCCTCCAAAGTTTTCATCCTCATGGATTCATCTATGCCGTAAAATCATGATTATAGGAAGAAATATTATAGCAGAAAACAAAGCTGTTTCTCATACCTTTTCTCATCGATCATTTGTTTTTCATACGGTGTGTTCCACTATCATTTGAGATCCTTATCCTTAATGATTTGTCTTGGTAATTTCTTTAATGCTCGTATGTCCATGGAAAGAATAATTTGATGGAAAATATAAATCTTGTTGCAAAGTTATTTTACATGTACATCAACTTAGATGCAAGGAATAGCGAAATAACATTTGCAACATGAAATTCCTTACTAACACATTAAAGGTCTCCTATGCCCGTCACTTCATCTCTTAGGAGTGATTTGAGTCCTCATCCCTTTATGTGCTTAGACTTGAAAAGAGTTGAGTTCCAAATAGAGGTGTGAATCTCTACGAAACTCACCCCCTCCACACCTTTGCTTCATCATGAAGAATCAATTAACCTACAAAGTCTTAGTATCACCATACGAGCAACAATCATGTGCATAGGTGAAGAAACATTTGTGCTTCTGCACGGGCCATGAAATTTGCCGCATTCAGTGATTACTTTAAGTGCAAATGAAACTATAATGTTGCAAGAAAAATTAGATACACACGTTATTCATGTCAAGGTCAATCACTCATCTCACAAACATATCATATCACACTACATTTATGCTTTCTATCACTCATGGGAAAAAATGTGTAGGTTCTCAAAAACATTCTTGTTTCTCATGCATGTCCATATAAGTTGACCGTATTATGCTCACTTGGCAGATGCAATCATTTCTCGCATCGTGCCGAAAAAGAAGATTTTTGGTTTCTCATGATGAGGTTTCTTCAGGGAGCAAGAATTTGTAAAATTTAATTATTGAGATGTTTATGTGCAAATGGAACATGCTTTTAATCAAAGCAAAACTTGTGATGCACTCATGCATAATCTATGTGCATATGTACTTTCATGGTGCAAAAAATGAAGTACAAACAAAAGAAACATTTTTCAAACAATTTTTATCTCCTCTCTTGGTCCGCTCTCATGGTCATCCTAGTTTTCATCATCTCCAAGCGGATCCATCAATGTGTTTGGGAAATCGTATTCATCTCCATCTTGCCTTTTAAAAAGCTTTATTCATTGAACTACAAAAGGCACTTTGAAAATAGTGTTATCTGATTCACACTTGAGAGCGCAAACTACTTCAAAGAGTTCCCTTTCAAATTTGAGGGTATTTGTGTTGAACCTCTTCTAAGATCTTAGCACCCAATGTAATAGCTTATATGTTTCCTTCCTCATCCTCTTGACCATTAACCCATCCAATACCGATTGGAAAAGTGTAAAATATCAAGAAGATGATCTTTCCATTTGAATTATCAACCCTTTTGAGGAATTGGTGTCTGCATCAAAAGTCCTTTTAATAGTTTCATCGCTTATGTATGCTTGTCAAGCCAAAAACGTTTTTGATGTTTTGTCAATAGACCACAAATCATTTGCTATGTGCGCAAATTGAGGAATCCATATTGAGTACAAGACACATGCTCGTAAGCGTTGTCTCGCTTCACACACATGCAAATGTTTTCCATTCTGCTAGTTACTTCCACCTTTCAAGGGTATAATTGTTGGCCATAAAAGACATATTGATGATGCAAATGCCTTGTTAGTACCTCCAAATCTTTACAACCCCTACGTAACACTTCACGTAGAACTCCTAAAGTACCTGTCCATGAAACCTAAGAAAGTAGAATATTTACAAAAATCATTATAACATTATTATCCAAAATCCTTATATTCTACCTTCTCTATCAATAGAACAAGCCAACAGTTCCCGAAGGATAACTCATTAAATGCAATCTAGGCCATCCATGCATTGTCAAGAATTGTATAGATGGATAGATGAAAAACCATACACCGAAAATAATATTTCCATAAGCCGTGCATTCATCTGAACCGATAGGGAGACGTAATGACATATAGTTTAGGGCTCCAAGGAATGTAGAAACGTTTTCATGGATATCCCAACCATCACAATGAGTTGTGATTAACCAGAAACGAATACCTCCAAGAGTCCCCACACATGAATATCCTCACTCTCAAGAGTGCAATCATGGTGTCGCATCTCAGAACGATCTTACTTGCCAAAGAGAGATTAACAAACCACTCAAATCAAGTAGGGACCTCTACTTCAACTAAGGAGAAGATTGCACAAGAAGAGCCACACAAAATTGCTCCAAAGGGAGAAGTGATAGAGCAAGCAATTAAAGCAAACCTAAATAAGCTCTTACAAATGGAACCATCGCATATGTCGCCACTCAAGAAATCCCGACCATTTCCATCAGTAGTGTAGAGGCCATGATGGTTTTGTGACTATGGGTTCATCTATTTGCTTCAATATTTCCCAACTATTCCAAGGAAGATGACGGTAATTACCAAGCCTATCACGCAATATGAAAGCATGAGCTAAGAGAGAGCAATGAAAGGAAGACATTCTAGTCCAATTACATACTAGAGCCAAATCTAAGAGAAATGCTCAATCCTAAGATGTAAAGTAAGACCTATGTGCTAGTAATAAATGATTGGAAAATTTATACCTTCCCTATGGAGCCTTGAAGAATAGATTGCCTCATAGGTAGAATCATAGATACCTCTGTTCACTCAAATGTATGGTTGTCTAAAATCTTGGAGTATGAACACAAAAGCCTTTGTGCACCCAAGCTAAACTACAAGACCTCCTACTCTCCGAAACAATGCCTCCAAGATAGACTATGTGTTTCCTTCACTACGCATGCACATAGAGACCGCTATTCACTTCTAGATTGATTTCTCTCGAAAATTGTAGAGTTTAGAGACGAGGTTATAAAACTTTTAGAAAATGATACAAGCTTTGGAGCAAACCAAAGATTACAAAAAATGGATACAATTGAGCTTTATTAGATTTATCTATCGAGAGTGATGGCACACTTGTTTCTTTCCATCTCACTTATTCACAGACATTAGGTTTCACATAGAAATTTGTGAGAGAGATAAGGCTACTCAAATGGAGCTTGCTGAGAAAGGGTTCTACGAGCTTCTACAAATCCAATGGGAGCTCAACATGCAAGATCATCCACATTCGAAGTACAATGTGTGTGTATATAATCTCTTAATAGATTCCCTAGATGATATGGAGTCCTTTACTACATTTTAGGCTTCATCACACCTAAGTATGATAGGTGCTAATTTATAATTATGAGGGGGCTTTAAAATTCAAATCTTAACACTACGTTTTCAGGCTTCCTTCTTGCTTCGCATTGCTTCAAGTGGCATCCATCCAAGGTGTCCAAAAGTTCTAATCTTAGAGCTTGAATTTCAACACTTCCCCTCAAGCTTTAACATCCAATTCTTCATCCTAGCCCCAACAATGGAATGCCTCTTTTGAATTTTCTAAGCTTGAAAGATTTCAATGCTTTGGTGAACATATTAGCACACTCCTCCTTGGTACCTATATGTTTGTCTTGAACCTCCTGATCTAGCACTCTCTCCCTTATGTATTGATAGTGTACTTGTATGTGTTTTCACATAACATGGGATGTAGGGTTGATAAATAGGTACACACTACTAACATTATCACACATTTCTGGAAAATGATTGACCTCCAAACACACACACACACATACACACACACACGCACGCACACACACACACACACATATATATATATATATATATATATATATATATATATATATATATATATATATATATATATATATATATATATATATATATATATATATATATATATATATATATATATATATATATATGGGATGGAAACCAATTCATGGTCATCCATTACCCTTCTTCCAACATAAATTTCTAGATCTACCCCTAAAAGATGACGTAGATCCATGGGATGTATCAATATGAACTAATCTTAATTTAGATATCAGACCAAGTACATATATATATATATATATATATATATATATATATATATATATATATATATATATATATATATATATATATATATATATATATATATATATATATATGTGTGTGTGTGTGTGTGTGTGTGTATGTATGTATGTGTGTGTGTATGTATGTATAATTACGAGAACATGAAGAAAAATCAGAATGTCATAAAGCAACCATTATCCATAACAACAAGGAAAATTCCATTTAGAGGTATCATAAGAATCCACTACCAAACCATCTGAAGAGCAAAGAGAAGATATATCTTCAAGGCTTGCTCAACATGCTCACATGGAGATTACATCAAGCCTCATTTGAGTCTCGATAGACAAAGTGGGAGAATTCAGTGAAGCATACAAAGGAAATATGATTCTTTCCATGGAATACAATGGAGTGACCACAAAGGATACAATACACTCAAGAGTAGGTATAAGCATAGCCACCATCAAGCTATAGACAAAGTGGGAAAAGTCCCTATTCATGACGATATAGATAAAATTGAAACTGGTAGATACACATATGGAAAGGCCAATTGGAAATTTACAAGCTGATAACTTTAACCACTTTTAGTGCCAAATTTCAGCATACTTTGGACATTCTCTAGTACAATAAGGCCCTCTTATAAAAGGCACTCTTAGGATGTCCGTTTCTAAGATAGTTTCTTTGCACCCTTGACATGTAGGCCTAACCATTAACACCCATCTTCACAAATTTTCGTGTAGAGGTATCTCTATATTGCAATGGAAAGCCATCCATAATGGAAACTCATAGATATAAAAAGCACCCCAGATGAAGTTCTAGAGATAGAAGATTTCCACGCACCAAAACAAGTGATTTTCTATTGATTATGGATAAAGAAAGATAGAAATAGTCATGCTAGAGTTTTTCAATCTCTAAGCTACACTTGTTCATGCAAAGTTTGTAGATAGTATCTAGTGCTCGTAAAGGATGACACAAACAGCCCATCTAAGTACTTCAAATCAAGGATACAAACTTGTATAATTGAATACACATTCATGATCTTTTGTTTCTTGTGTACAAAATCGTAAGACATTTGACTCTAAAGGATCTATCTTTTTGAGATTTTTATTGTTTAATATTTAACTATATGGAAATTTGTACATATGAAAAAAGGAATCTGAAGATCTATCCATTAATCTAAGTCTCTACCATTGATCATAGGTGGTAAACCTTTCCATCTTCTCAAGTATATGCTATTGTATTGATCAATTTTATATTGTTCACTCACACTAAGTAAAAATAGATAAATCTTCTACTACATTAAAGGATTCTATTGTCTTGGGATCAATCATGGATACTCTGGCGCCCTTACACAAAATCATTAAAATACATTTACTAGTAGTGTATTGCATTATACTAAGGAGTGAGAAATTCATTGTACTGCATCGAATCGAAAGACCCTCTTGCTAAGCTCATGAACTGCATATAAAAGCAAAATCGTGTCTCAACGAATTATTCGTAGATGAAACTCTTTATTTTGGAAACTATTCTCCTTTTATTAAAAACTATTTAACGGATGCAAAGGCACCAAAAGAAACAAAAATCTTACAAAAAGCAAGCTCCCATCATTAATTAGTAAACCTCATCATATACCAACGTGTCAAGGACTAACCTAAAAAATAAGGATATCCGGAGGAACCTACTAAAGATATTACTCTATTTCAAGAATCATTGACATAATGAAGATGGGCACTTTCAGGTTAAACATTTTCCTGTTTCTCGCTTTGATGCCCAATCGGTGGGATGTGCTGGTCATATGTCTAATTTCACAGCTACCATGACGTTTCATCCATATCCTTAAATGTTCTTTCATAATCATCTGTACCTTTCATCCAAATCCTCAAACGTAAAGCATGGAAGCACAATCCTGGTATCTATATGAAAATTTAAGTATGCCAGTTTCTCTTTCTCTCTCTCTCTCTCACACACACGCACACAAACATAGAGAGAGAGAAGCCGTCATAGGTAGCTCTTTCAAAAACATTCATTCCAAAGAAGTTCGTCCTTTGAACGTTCCAATCCATGAATACTTGAGCTTTAGCACAATTGAATTCTATATTCTTTACTTTTCGGCTACTAATACAGGTATGGATCCTTAAAATAAAGTTATTTACCTATCTCCTTAACAGATGCGATCATTGCGTATCTATTATTCGAGAATGAAATGCATAATCTCCTCTGTGTCTCTTTGCCACACTGTTTGTAAACAGCTTTAATGTTTCACCATTAAAGAAATTTCCATTCGATTATCCTTCTGTAGAAAACAATCTCTCAAGTAATACAGGTTCATATAATAGAGGCGGCGATATGGTTATTGGACATGGAAGAAAATAAATAAATATATTCCTCAGTGCCTAATACTGTAAGGATCTGCTGTTCATGAAGATCGATTATCATTTGCTGTAATTTAGTAGTGTTTGTGACATAAAAAGAAGAGCGAGAAAGAAAGTAGTGTTCATATAATAGAGGCGGCGATATGGTTATTGGACTAAACGGTAGCTTTGGACCGTTCAAGAAATGAAACCGATCTTCCGAAAAGGGAAAAGAGATTATGTAGATTTAATGTTAGTGTTGTTCACCAAAGATCAAATCTTGGACTTTTGCAGGATTTGTGGGATACATGGGTGTCAAACGTAATAGTTCTTGTGACCGCAAAAGTGCGAGTTTGAGGTACAAGTAGACATAATGGCGCTGAACTTTGGAAGAATTCGTTCTGTTCCTTCTTTCTGGACCAAGATCTTTTCTGCACAACATGGATTTCTTGCGCCTAGTGGGATTGTGACCATATCAGCGCACATGAGATGAGTTCAAGTATATTAAAGATGCAACTTCGTTTGTTCAATCATTTCTCGTACGAAATGGTGCTTTAATTCCTTTAATTTTTTAGGATGTGTCAGAAGAATCTTCATGGAAATACTTGCTTGAATTCACGCGAAAAAGTTTGTATCCAAATACCTTCTTTTGTAAGGGAAGGGCAGCAAACTCTATGTCTGCTCAAGAAAAGTAAAATGAGGTGAGTTCAAGTATATTAAACTCCATATTAGCGCACACTAGGTGAGTTCAAGTATATTAAGGATGCAACTTCTTTTGTTCGATCAATTCTCGTATGAACTAGTGGTTGATTTCCTTTAAGTGTTTAAGATGCCTCACAAGGTGTCTACAAGACTAGTTGTCAAACAGAATCTTCAAGGAAATAGTTGTTTCAATTCATGCGAAAACGTTTGTATCCAAATACCTTCTTTTGGGGTAAGGTCAAGGGCTACAAACTCCATTTCTGTTGAAGACAAAGAAACTGCTCTTTCTTAATTAGAGAACCATGCCACAACTCCACTTGTGAATGTAAACACACCTTTAGTACTAGATTCTTGAGCCTCTTATTCACCCTCCTCTCCCAAGTTCGATTCTAACAATCCAAGAAATTCAAGGTCAAACTTCTGATTGTGGGTACATTGGAATGGGATGCCAAATGGGATGGAAAATGTCAAAAATCATGCACAAAGAAGCATCATTGAAAATTAAAATGAATGGACAATTATTTTTTATGGCGTTCATAAAACTATCATAAACGAGTACCCGACTTAATGAAATCATGACATGGATACTCAAAGAATTTTCCTTTACACACTACACAAAATGTATATAGGTAGACCCTAAACAAGAATTGTTGAATTGAGTAAATATTGGCATAGGTCAAGCATCACTACTTGCAAAAGAGTTAATTTAAAAAAACCCTCCCAAATGCAAAGTTTAGTTTTGGAACTTAGGATCAATACATCAATGAATGTCGTTTGAGAAAATGGAATCCATAAATAAAGCTCTTTAAATTGGTACTGTTTACCCATTTGGTGTTGGAGATCACAAACTTGATCTTGAATGCTAGAGAATTATTGTGTGTAAGACAACTATTGATGCAATTCCAATAGACATGACACATCTAGTGAGAACAATCTCAAATGCCTTCCCGCAAAAGGAAGGCGAAGTGTTAAAAGAAAACAAAAAGAAGAGAAAATTGTGAAGAAAGATCCCCCAAATATGGAGAAATATATTAATCAAGGTGACTAACCGACGGGATTTGGTCAAGCAAAAGACATCGATGTGTAAGAACACGACCTCTCTCAAGAGGAATATTCCCCTTGCAAGCAAGAAATACTCAATAGGGAGATTTCCATCATTGCTTCTATTACCCTACATACTGTTAGGACATCATGCTTGAGATGACTTCTTCAAATGCAAAATTAACATAAGATTAAAAGAAATACCATTCATTGAGGAACCTTTTTTTTAAGTGTATGATCATTTATGGTACCTCATGAGAATTCCTTATCCATACGTCTTTATTGATATTAGACTTTTATTCTTCTCAAAAGGAAAAAAGAAAATAGGAATCCCAAAATCCAAGAGATTGAAGGTTGTATTTTGATGATCAATCAACTACCAAATCAATATTGAAAGTTGATTTCTACTTTCCTAGATTACAGGGAAAGTAAGTTCAACAATAAAACAATCTACCCATATAACAAAATCAAATTCAAATCATTGTGAAGAATTCGTGCACTTCACATGGATTCTATTTTAGGACTCAATGAATTCTACAAAAGATATAGAGCAATATACAAATTAGTTTTGACTCTCACTTTGATCTTCTTCCATTTTCTCCATCATCATCTCATGAACAAAGAGAAGATATGGCTACCCAAAGTCTCATGAAATTCCTCAAGCAAGTAGGGGTATTGCTAAGCAGAGGTTATACTGGAGCTTATTCAGATTGTATGAGAACTTAGACACAGAGGTTATACTCGAGCTTATTCAGATTGTATGAGAACTTAGACACACAGGATCATTCCCATTCAAAGTACAATGTATGTGTATATAAGTTTTGAAAAGATTCCATAGATGGTGGGAGCCCACTTCCTAAATTATAGACTTTATCATACCTAAGTGTTATCGGTGGTAATTTACTTCTATGATGGTGCTTTCAAAATTGAAATTTGAATATGAGGTTTCATGGTTTCACTCCTCGTTCTCATTGCTCCAAATGGCATCCATCCATGGTGTCGAAAAGTTCTAAGGATGGATCTTGGATTCCAACATGAAAGCGAAATGCATGTTAGGGAAAGGGGCATATGATATCAAATTTGAGTAAATGAAAAGCTGAATTGAAGAGCAAGATGATCAAGTCAAACAAGCCCAAACAAAAGTAAAATTCGCCAATTAAAATAGTGAAAATTATCAACGAGAGGTTCAATAAGCTAAATTTTGGGTATCCTTTACAGTTTACCCAAATCTTGAGTGCTATTGCAAGCCTATCACCAAAAAATATCTGAAGGGCGTTAGTTATAAAACGATGAAAAACGTCCTCCCATGCTAGAGTTAGAAAGATAGGTACGAGATTGTTGTAAACAAATGACTGACATAGCTCAGAAGTTGATGGAAACAAATCCTCCAACCTTCCTTTATACATGCATTCTCGGAGCTCAATTCAACATGATGACTAAGCAAGACAAGATATAGGACAAGCAAACTCAAATTGTAACTGCAAAGGGTCCTCCACACCAAGTTATATCTTTGAAATTAACCAATAAAAAGTTGCTCCTGGAAGAAAACATTCTTGACCTAGAGACCAAGAGGCAAGAAGAAAAAAAGTTAAGGGAAGTTCTGCAAGCAAGGGGATGGAAAACAATTCATGGTCATCCATTACCCGTTTCAGAACATAAATTTATTGATCCACCCCTAGAAGATGATGTAGATCCATAGGATGTATCAATATGACCTAATCTTCATTTAGATATCACACCAAGTATCGAATCCTTATATATACACACACACACACACACACACACACACACACACATATATATATATATATATATATATATATATATATATATATATATATATATATATATATATATATATATATATATATATATATGTGTGTGTGTGTGTGTGTGTGTGTGTGTGTGTATATGGGATGGAAACCAATTCATGGTCATCCATTACCCATTTTCGAACATAAATTCGAGATCTACCCTAAAAGATATACACATATACACACACGCACACACACACACACACATATATATATATATATATATATATATATATATATATATATATATATATATATATATATATATATATATATATATATATATATATATACACATATATATATATATATATATATATATATAGTCACAAAACAACCATTATCCATAACAGCAAAGAAAATTCCATTTAGAGACACCATAAGAATCCACTACCAAACCATCTAATGACCAAAGAGAAGATATATCTTCAAGCCACGCTCAACATGCTCACATGGAGATTACATCAAGCCTCATTTGAGTCTTGATAGACAAAGTGGAAGAATTCAGCGAAGCATACAAAGGAAGTATGATTCTCTCCATGGAATACAACGGAATGACCTGAAAGGCTACAATACACGCAAGAGCAAATATAAGCATAGCTAGCATCGAGCTACAGAGAAAGTGGGAAAAGTCCTATTAATGACACTATAGATAAATTTTAAACTGGTAGATACACATATGGAAAGCCCAAAATTTACAAAATAATAACTGTGACCACTTTTAATGCGAGGTTTCAGCATACTTTGAACGTTCTCTAGTAAAATAAGGCCCTCTCATACAAGGTACTCTTAGGATGTCCGTTTCTAAGATAGTTTCTTTGCACCCTTGACATGTAGGCCTAACCATGAACACCCATCTTCACAAATTTTCTTATAGAGTATCCCTCCATTGCAATGGAAAGCCATCCATAATGAAAACTCATAGATATAAAAAAGCACCCCACATGAAGTTCTAAAAAAGGAAGATGTCCACGCACTAAAACAAGTGATTTTCTATTGATTATGGACAAAGAAAAATAAAAATCTTCATGCTAGAGCTTTTCCATCTCTAGGCTACAGTTCTTCATGCAAAGTTTCTAGATATTATCTAGTGCTCATAAAGGATGACAGGAACAACCCATCTAAGTACTCTCTACAAACTTGTATAATTGAATACACATTCATGATATTTTGTGTCATGTGTAAAAAATCCTAAAACATTTGACCCTAAAGGTTCTATGTTGGGAATTGAACTCCCAAGCTCCCGGTTAGAAGTGCGATGGGCTAACCACTTGCCCCAAAAGCCATGGTTGAGGATTACTTTCTTATCCTGTTTCTTAAGGCATGGTTCAACCATCTCCTACTATGATTATGTGACATTCCTTCCCCCCTTAGATTGAGCGTTGTCCTCAATGCTCTCTCGTGGACCCTTCTGACTCTCTTGGACCCACTTTCCATGCATGAGCGCTTCCACCAACCTCAAACTCCAACACATGGACCAATTTTGGACCTATCCCACGCTTTGTGGGTACCCAAATGCCCATGTGCCTTCATCCAAGGCCAGTTTCACACTCACCATGGATAAGTGCTTTTTCCAAGTGTCCACGAATGAGCTGCAAACCTCCGTCTTGCCCAATTTCTGAACTAGGCTCTGATACCAATGTTGGGAATTGAACTCACAACCTCCCGGTTAGGAATGTGATGGGCTAACCACTTGCACCAAAAGCCATGGTTGAGGATTACTTCCTAATCCTCTCAAGGCATGGTTCAACCATCTTCTACTAGGATTATGTGACATTCTATTATTTTGAGATTTCATTTGTTTAATCGTTATCTATATGGAAATTTCGTACATATGAAACAAAGAATCTGAATATCTATCCATTAATCTAAGTATCTACCATTGATGAGAGGTAATCAACCTTTTCATCTACTCACGTATATGCTATTGTATTGATCACTTTTGTATTGCTAAATCACACTAAGTAAAAATAGATAAATATCTTCTGCTACATTATAGGATTCTATTGCCTTGGGATCAACTATGGTTACTCTGGCACCCTTATAGAAAGTTAATAAAATCCATTTACTATTAGTGTATTGCATTATTTTAAGGGGTGAGAAATTCATTGTACTGAATCGAACCGAAAGACCCCCTTGCTGAGCTCATGAACGGCATATTAAATCAAAACCGTTTCTCAAGGAATTATTCCTAGATGAAACTCTCTATTTTGGAAACTTTTCTCCTTTTATTAAAAACTATTTAACGGATGCCCACGCACCAAGAGAAAACCAAAAATCTTACATATCTATTAAAGCAAGTTCCTGTCATCAATTAGTAAAACTCATCATATACTCACCTAAAAAATATGGATATCTGGAGGAACCTACTAAAGATATTACTCTATTTCAAGAATCATTGACATCATGAAAATGGCCACTTTCAGGTAAAACTATCTCCTATATCTCGCTTTGATGGCCAATCGGTGGGATGTGCTGGTCATTTGTCTTATTTCACAGCTACCATGACCTTTCATCCATATCCTTAAATGTTCTTTCATAATCATCTGTACCTTTCATCCAAATCCTCAAACGTAAATCATGGAAGCAGAATCGTGGTATCTATATGGAAATTTAAGTATGCTAGTTTCTCTCTCTCTCTGACACACACACACACACACGCACTCACACACACATAGAGAGAGAGAAGCCCTTATAGGAAGCTCTTTCAAAAACATTGATTCCAAAGCAGTTCGTCATTTGAAGGTTCCAATCCATGAATACATGAGCTTTAGCACATTTGAAGTTTAGATTCTTTACTTTTCGGCTACTAATACAGGTATGGATCCTTAAAATAAAGTTGTTAACCTATCTCCTTAACCGATGCGAGCATTGCGTCTCTATTACTCAAGAATGAAATTCATAATCTCCTCTGTGTCTCTTTGCCACACTGTTTATAAACAGTTTAATGTTTCACCATTAAAGAAATTCTCATTCGATTACCCTTCCGTGAAAAACAATCTCTAAAGTAATACAGGTTCATATAATAGTTGCGGCGATATGGTTACTGGGCATGGAAAAAAAAATTATATATATATATATATATATATATATATATATCCCTCAGTGCCCAATACTGTAGGTATCTGCTGTTCATGAAGATCGATTATCATTTGCTGTAAATTAGTAGTGTTTGTGACATAAAAAGAAGAGCGAGAAAGAAGCCAAATGACTAAACGGTAGTTTTGGACCGTTCAAGAAATGAAACTGATCTTCCAAGAAAGGAAAAGAGATTATGTAGATTTAGTGTTAGTGCTGTTCACCAAGGATCAAATCTTGGACTTTGCAAGATTTGTAGATTTATGTTAGTGTCAAACATAATAGTTCTAGTCACCGCAAAAGTGCGACTTTGAGGATTCAAGTAAACATAATGGCGCTGAACTTTGGAAGGATTCGTTCTGTTCCTTCTTTCTGGAACAAGATCTCTTCTGCACAACATGAATTTCTTGCGCCTAGTGGCATTGTGACCATATCAGCGCACATGAGATGAGTTCAAGTGTATTAAAGATGCAAGTTCGTTTCTTCAATCATTTCTCGTATGAAATGGTGCTTTACTTCCTTTAATTGTTTAGGATGTGTCACACGTTGTATACAAGACTGGTTGTCACACAGAATCTTCAAGGAAATAGTTGTTTGAGTTCACGCGAAAAAGTTTGTATCCAAATACCTTCTTTTGTAAGGGAAAGGCTACAAACTCTATTTCTGCTCAAGAAACATAAAATGAGGTGAATGTCGTTTGAGAAAGGGAATCCATAAATAAAGCTCTTTAAATTGAAAGTGTTTACCCATTTGGTGTTCGAGATCACAAACTTGATCCTAAATACTAAAGAATTATAGTGTGAAAGACAACTATTGATGCAATTCCAATAGGCATGACACAACTAGTGAGAACAAGCTCAAATGGCTTCCCACAAAATGAAGGCAAAATGTTTAAAGAAAACAAAAAGAAGATAAAATTGTGAAGAAAGTTCCCCCAAATATGGAGAAATATATTAATCAAGGTGACCAACCCAGGGGATTTGGTCAAGCAAAAGACATCGATGTGTAAGAGCACGACCTCTCTCAAGAGGAATATTCTACGTGCACACAAGAAATACTCAATAGGGATATTTCCATCATTGGCTCCATTACCCCAAATACTCTTAGGACATCTACCTTACATCATGCTTGAGATGACTTCTTCAAATGCCAAATTAACATAAGATTTAGAGAAATAACATTCATTGAGGAACTTTATTTTTTTAAAAGTGTATGATCATTTATGGTACCTCATGAGATATCCTTATCCATACCTCTTTATTGATATTAGAATTTTATTCTTCTCAAAAGGAAAAAAAGTAAGAATCCCAAAGTCCAAGAGATTGAAGGTTGTAGTTTGGTGATCAATCAACTACCAAATAAAATTTTGAAACTTGATTTCTATTTTCCTAGATTATAGGGAAAGTAAATTCAAGAATAAAAGACTCTACCCATGTAATAGAATCAAATTCAAATCATTGTGAAGAATTCGTGCACTTCACATGAATTCTATTTTAGGACTCACAATGAGTTGTACAAAAGGTATAGAGTAATATACAAATTAGTTTTGACTTTCACTTTGATCTTCTTCCATTTTCTCCATCATCATCTCATGAGCAGAGAGAAGATAAGTCTTCAAGGCATGCTCAACGTGCTCACATGGAGATTACATCAAACACCATTTGAGTCAGGATAGAAAAAGAGTGAGAATTTAGTGAAACAAACAAAGGAAATATGATTCTCTCAATGGAATACAATGGAATGACCACAAATACTATAATACATTCAAGAGCACATATAGGCATGGTCACCATCGAGCTAATGACAAAGTGGGGAAAGTCTTCATTAATTCCAATATAGATGAAATTCAATCTGGTATATACTCATACGAAAAGGACAATTGGTATTTACAAGATAATAACTTTAATCAGTTGTAGTGCCATGTTTCAGCATACTTTGGACATTCTCTAGTATAATAAGGCCCTCAGATACAATCTACTCTTACGATGTCCATTCCTAAGATAGTTGAAGATAATGTTAGACTAAGGTTAGAATTTTTGTACCTTTGACATGTTGGACTAGATGGTTAAATATGCTCAAGAAATGAAACCCATCTTTCAAAAAGGGAAAAACCATTATGTAGATTTCATGTTAGTGTAATGTATATTGTGTACTGGCTCAACATTCTATGTTGTCCACCAAAGATCAAACCTTGGAATTTGCAGGATTTGTGGGATACATTGGTGAAACATAATGGATTTATTCACCACAAAACTACAAGTTTGAAGATTCAAGTAAACCAAGGTGCTGAGCTTTGAAAGTATTTACTCTGTTCTTTCTTTTTGGAAGGTCAGGATGTGATTAATTATTGTGGTACATAAATGAGACTAATGTCTTTTTTGTACAACATGAATTTCTCGTGCATAGTGGCATTGTGACCATATCAATGCACATGAGATGAGTTCAAGTATAATAAAGATGCAACTTCTTTTGTTCAATAAATTCTCCTATGAAGTGGTGCTTTATTTCCTTGAAGTGTTTAGGATTTCTCACAATATGTCTACAATATTTGTTGCCATACATAATCTTCAAGGAAATAGTTGCTCCAATTTATGTGAAAAAATTTGTACCAAATACCTTCTTTTGGGGTGAGGGCAAGGGCTACAAATTCCATTTCTACTGAAGACAAAGAAAATGATATTCGTTTATTAGAGAACCATGCCACAACTCCACATGTCAATGTAAACACACCTTTAGCACTAGATTCTTGAGCCTCTTATCCACCCCCATTTCCCAACTTTAATTCTAACCATCCAAGAAATTCAAGAGGAGTGTTCTAATTGTGGATACATTGGAATGGGATGCCAAGTGGGATGGAAAATGTCAAAACTCATGCACATACAAACAATACTCAAAACTAAAATGAATAAACGATATAACTTTATGCAATGCATAAATTTATCACAAAAGAGTGCCTCATTTAAATGAAATCATGGCATGGATACTCAAAGCATTTCCTTGAAACACCACACAATATGTCTCAAGGTAGAACCAAAACAAGAATTCTCAAATTTAGTAAATATTGACATAGGTCAAGAGGAGCTACTATAGATGATGTAATTTGAAAAAAGTCTCCCAAATGCATATTCTTCTTGTGGCAATGACAATCATCAAATCAATGAATATCATTTGAGAAAAGGGAATCCATAAGAAAAGCTCTTTGAATTGCAAGTATTTACCCATTTGGTGGTGGAGATCACAAACTTGATCGTGAATCCCAAAGAATTATAGTGTGTAAGAGGACTATTGATGGAATACCATTAGACATGACACAACTAGTGAGAGCAAGCTCAAATGTCTTCCTAGAGAAGAAAGGCAAAATGTTAAAAGAAAAGAAAAAGAAGAGAAAATTTCAAAGACAGATCCCCAAAGTATTTGAAACAAACATTAAGATGACTAACCAGGAGCGTTTGGTCAAGTAGAAGACATGGATGTGTAAGATGATGACCTCTCTCAAGAGTAATATTCCACTTGCAAACAAGAAAATCGCAATAGGGAGAGTTTCATCATTGTCTTTATTACCCTAGATACTTTTAGGACATCATGCTTGAAACATCTTCTTCAAATCCAAAATTAAGGTAAGCCTTAACAAAAAAGCATTCATCAAGGAAGTTTATTTTAAGAAAAAGTGCATTATCGCTTATGGTACCTCATGTGAATTCCTTACCCATACATTTTTATTGATATTAGACGTTTATTCTTTTCAAAAGAAAAAAAAAGAAGCCCAAAATCCAAGAGATTGAAGGTTGGTAGTTTGGTGAAAAATCCATGTACTCAATCAAATTCAAATCATTGTAAAGAAGCTATGCACTTCACATAGATTCTATTTTAGGAACCACAATAAATTATACAAATGATATAGAGCAATATACAAATTAGTTTTAACTCTCACTTTGATCTTCGTCCATTTTCTCCATCATTGTCTCTAAGTGATGTGAACTTGTAGAGGTTGTTTCTCTCTCCATAGTAATCCAAGCCTTATCAGAAAGGATTCACTTGAAACTTAATAGTGTCCACTTCATGTGTACAGAATTTCATAGCTTCTAGCTCAGTAACTTGTCTTAAAGAAATGTTTTAAGGTCTTAGAGATCTATCTCTTCACATCCATGAAAAGTCAAAATTACCACTAATTAGAGCTAAGCTTATAACTAGATCATTGATTGATGTTCAATTCATCTCTTGTGCATATTTACTAGGAAATCCTATATGTGACCTTCCTCTAATATGAACTTAACTAACTATGATTAGGACACTAGCATTGAGCATTTGAAGTTTTATGAATCAACCTAGAATAGAAAGTCTATTTGTCTACTCTATGGGTGAACTCTTATTTTTTGCATCAATCATTTCTCATTGATCATCCAAAGTACATAGTGGATATTATTGCACTAGTATAAAGTGAATAAGGTTTTTTTGACTCTCCAAGAGTAAAAAGGTTGGTCCTATTTTGGTTAGGCAGACCAAATGTCACCACTTGTAACCAGATATTTCTACTCCATAAAGCGACTTCAAGTATTCAAAGTGGTATCAAAGCCTCATCAAGATGGGTGATGGCTTTCGCTCAATGATTGTTAAGCTTGATACGAACAACTATGCTGCTTGGAAAATCAAAATGGAAGCTTACTTGCAAGGTAGAAATCACTACGGAATTGTAAGAGCGGATGAATTTATGCCTATACCAAGATCCAACAGAGGACCTACACAAGAGGAAACTAAAAAACTCACACTTTGGTGTGCAAGAGATGCTTAATCAAGGTCATATATCTTAAATTCAATTGTTGATTTCTTGCTAGCACATATAAGAGGATGCAAAACATCTCAAGAGACTTGGGATGCACTTGTGACCTTCTTCTCTGCAAGCACCATAGAAAGGTTATTCAAGAGGTTCTCTTTATGCAGATAAGGAAGATAAGAAGCACAATGAAAGATGAAGGAAGATGATGATGAGGATATTTCGCAGTCCAACTATGCATGAAAGAGAAAGTGTAAAGGAAACAAGAAAGGAAAAAAACATGAGAAGTATCAAGGGTATGATGCTCTACCTTTATCTATCTGTAACAAAACCAACCACATCAATCAAAATTAGTGGTTCAATGGAATAACTCAAAAAGGAGCTAGTAGAGGTAGATTTGGAAACACTAGAGACAAAGGTGGACACAAATTGAACAATAAGAATAGAAGAGACTTTAGCAACTCTTCAGAGGATCGAACACATGATGATTCATTACTCATAATTAATATGAGCCACAATGAAGTTAAAGAAGATGAGCATCTAATCTATATAGATTTTAGTTGTTCAAACCATGTGGTAGGTAGTGTTGCTCTTCTATCTGACTTGGAGAATCCCAAGCATAAGCATGAAGTAAAAATAGGGGACGATACCAAGCACAATGTGGAGAAGATTGGTAATGTCAAATCTCCCAAGTTTCAGATGAATATCTAAGTAAGGTTCTCTATGTACCCATTATCAGAAGAAACCTAATATGTACAGGCCAAAATGTTGAAAAAATCCTTTCAAGTTGGGTTCAACCAACATGGAATTTATGTGGAAGATCCATGTGAAGGCTTCAAGAAGATACCTAGAGGTGAGAAGCTTGGTAGAATTTGTACTTTTTAAGTAGGCGAAACCAATAATATAGCTCTATTCAACTTTGGGTCTCAAACCCTAAGTGAGCTTGAAGTGTGGCATAAGAGACTTGCTCATGTGATTGAAGGAACCTTGAAGGATACATGCAAGGATCAAAGTGTTCTAGGGATGTCAAACATATCAAAACAACACATCATCGATGGATGTGATGCTTGTGAAATTGGGAAGGAATAAAGACAACCCTTCAACCACAAAGGTGTTGGAGGAGATGGTGGATAGATTCCAGGGATGAAGTGGTATTGCAAAACCCTGCTTTACACCAACCAAGAACGATTTGGAGCATTTAGTAGACCGTTTGTGCTTTCTAATGATCAGAAATAATTACCTATGTGCTTTGGGGCATGATCCTCTAATCAATGGATCAAAACAAATCAATAGAAAATTCAACCAAGAGATTAGAGTTGCTATTTTGGTCTCTAGAGATGTTCAATAAAATGAATAGTGCTCTCAACCTGCTAATAGTTAGCTAAATTCCTTTTAGGAATATCTAATTATCCTAAATAGCTACCAATCATGATTTATTTCAATAAAAAAGATCAATTGTACATTGAGAATGATGCTTAGCAAGTTGAAGGAATATCCTGACATTTTCTGGGTGCCATAGTATGCAGTCAGTGAGCAGAAATGTGATAACATTCCGAGATTGGGAAAAGCAATGATAATGAGACTTTGCTATGAAAATGACAATGTGTGGAATCTATAGAGCTTTTAAGGACATCAAATGATCAACTATGCACTAAGCACAAGCTCTAAGAAGTTCACTATTTTGAGATGATCAAAGCAGAGAAGTGATCAATGTGTATGTATTAAGTCGCACAGAAATACAATGTCATTAGAAATATATAATTGCACAATGTTAGGGTATGAACTGGATATAGAATGAGGCATAATAATCACAAAAGCCCCTCTCAATTTATCTCTCTAATAAGGCTCAAGTCACGCAAGTATTTGACTTACTTTTATAGTTAAATTTGGAGCCAAGCTTTGAATTCAAATTCAAATTCTTACCATAAAGTGAGTCTTAGACTTTAGGCTTTATTCTCTCATCTAGTATCCATCAAGATTTCAAGATTCGATTCCTCCTAACTTCACTTGGCGTTAGTGCAATTATCATATGCACTTTTACAAGGATAAAAAGGTAATTGACTTTTACAAGGGAATAGTCATATGTGACTATATGAGATAAATGCTAATTATCCAAGTATGTAGGCTTGAACTCTTTTGCATCAACAAAACGAGACATCCACAAAACTCTCTTTGACTTACTGTAAACTTATGTGTAGGGACCAAGTCAAGAACCTTCATTAGTAGGACCAAGGTATTATGTATCCTTTTTTGATGATCACAATAAGTGGAAAATTTTGTGGTTTATCTAGAATAAAAGTAAAGTGTTTGAGTGCTTCAAGAAGTACCTAGCACATAGAAAAATATACAAGTACATCATTCAACAACCTCATATCTAATAGAGGGGGATAATATTTCTCCAAATATTTTTATCAATATTTACAAGATAAAGTCTCTAAAAGGGAAGTGACTACACGTACTGCGCTAAAATGAATACTAATGTAGAGAGGGAAAAAACCTTACTTGGATTAGAAAGGACTATGTTCAAAGAGAAGAAGACACCACATTAGTTATGGGTAGATTTAATTTCAAATGTTGTGTATCTTGTGAATAGATGTGCTTCCAAATCTCTTCAAGGTATGATCCCTTATGAAGTTTTGAATGTGAGAAAACCAAGTCTAGGTCATTGCAAAGTTTTGGTTATTAAGCATACGTACATGTACATTCACAAATGAGAGGTAAACTAGATGAAAGGGCAACCAAGGTACTATTCATTGGCTATGATTCAACTCAAACAGGTTAGAGGTTCTATAATGAATCCACAGAGAAATTTACAATCAACAAGGATGTTTTATTTGAAGAACACAGATCATGGTAAGTTGAAGAAAAAAAAGGTAAACTTACCCTATGATCCTGATTACGATTTTCATCCAATAGGTAGCAAACATGTTACATAGGTGAAGGACTAGAGATGTGAATTAGATGATGATTAAGATTAGAAGGAAAGAGTCTATAAGCTTTGGAAATCACGAAGAAAGGCCAAGATACAAGAATATGGAGACTTTTTCAAGCACACTCCTAGAAGGTCAACAAGGAAGAGAAAGCAACCTAGAAGGTATGGATATGAATCTATATTTTGTAAGAAATCATTTCATTTATTTTTCCAAAGAAACATTTTGAGAAGAACCTTCAAGATATGAAGCTAAGGGTAACCCTAATTAGGACAAAGCTATGAAAGAGGAAATAGAAGCCATAAAATAAATTCACACATGGGAGCTAGTTCCTATGCAAACCAATCAGAAGGTATTAGGTTGCATATGGGTATATAAGTTGAATATGTTGGTGCAAAAGAGTTCAAGCCTACATACTTGGATAATTAGCATGGACCTCATATACTCCATTTGACTATTCCCTTGTAAAAGTCAATTACCTTTTTATCCTTGTAAAACTGCATATGATAATTGCACTAACCCCAAGTGAAGTTAGGAGGAATCAAATCTCAAACTCTTGATGTATAATAGATGAGAGAATAAAGCATAAATTCTAGGACTCACTTTATGGTGAGAATTTGAATTTGAATTCAAAGCTTGGCTCCAACGTTAACTATAAAAGTAAGTCAAATATGTGCGTGAATAGAGCCCAATTAGAGAGATCAATTAAGACGCATTTGTATGCCTGGTGAGCTCATTCTATAGCCACTTCACTACCCTCATATTGTGCAATTATAAATTTCCAATGACATTGTATTTTTATGTGATTTAATACATACACATTGATCACATCTCTACTTCACTTCTCTGCTATGATCATCTAAAAATAATGAGCTTCTCAGAGCTTGTTCTCAGTGCATAGTTGATCATTTGATGTGCTTTAAGGTGCTATAGATTCAACCCACTGTTTAATTCATAGCTACAAAATTTCATTGTCATTGCTTCTACCAATCTTAAGATATTATCACATTTCTGCTCATTGGTCTGCATATTGTAGCACTCCAAAAATGTTGGGATAGTCCTTCTACTTGTGAAGCATCATTTTGAGTGTACAATTGATCTTTTTTTATTGAAATAACTCATGATTGGTAGCTATCTAAGATAATTAGATATTCCCAAAAGGAATTCAGCTAATTGCTAGCAGGTTGAGATCACTATTCATTTTACTTAACATGTGTAGAGACCAAAATAGCAAGTCTAAGCTCTTGGTTGAATTTTCTACTCATTTATATTGATCCATTGATTAGAGGATCATGCTCCAAAGCACATAGGTGATTATTTGTGATCATTAGAAATCCGAAGGGGTCTACTACACTCTCTAGAACTTGTTCTTGGCTAGTGTGAAGTAGGGTTTTGCAGCACCGCTTAATCTCTGGAATCTATCCACCATCTTCTCCAATAGTGGTATCAGAGCAACAAGAAGCAAGATGGGATATGGATCTCCATTATTCATTAACAAATTCGACAGGAGAAACTATCAAGCATGGTCCTTAAGGATGCAAGCATATCTCCAAGGAAGAAGCTTATATGGATACATCTCTAGAGATGAGGAAATGCAAATATTAAGAAGCAAATATCAACCTACAAGAGAAGAGTAAGAAAGGCTAACTACATGGTTTGCGAAGGATGCTCTAGGCAGGTCTTATATACTTAACTCAATATCTGATTTCTTACTATCTCACATTAGGAATCACAAGACCTCCCAAGCGACTTCGGAAGTACTCTCTTCCTTGTGAAGCGATAGATAGGTGTGTGCTTGAAGATGAAGATGTGTTGCAAAATCCTTGATCTACACCAACCAAATGAACTCCAGGAGTATGTGGTGGGCCCTTTTAGCTTGCCAATTGACTTGCTCCAACAGCTCCCCCTCAAGCCAAGTATGCTTGAGGTCTTCAATCTTCCAAGATTACCTGTAAACCAATCATAGCCTTGAATTTGCAAAGCTTTGTACCATCCAATGCTTTGGTTAGAATATCTGCACATTGTTGATGAGTGGACACATATGCTGTTTGAATCTCTTTGCCTAGAACCTTCTCTCTTACATAGTGATAATGAAGTTCAATATGTTTAGTCCTTGCATAAAAAATAGGATTAGCAGCCAAATGAATAGAACTCATATTTTCACCATAAATAGTTGGAGTTCCAAACTCCAATCCAACATCTTTGAATAATGTCTTCATCCACATAGCTTCTTGTGTAGCTATGGCAAGACCTCTGTATTCAGCTTCAGTAGAAAAGAGAGCAACTGTGGGTTGCTTCTTTGATGACCATGAAATAAGCTTTGAACCTGCAAAGGTAAGATAACCTGAAGTGCTCCTTCTATCTTCCTTGGAGCCAGCCCAATTTGCATCAGAAAATAGCTTCAAACCTAAATCAGATACATAAGGATAATAGAGTCCTTCATTTATGGTTCCTATGAGATACTTGAGAATCCTTTTGGCAGCATCCATATGTGGTTTCCTTGGTGTGTGCATAAATTGACTTAGCACACTCACAATGTAACATATATCTACTCTTGTCAATGTGGCATAGTTGAGACTACCCACTAGACTTTGATATGATGTGATGTCCTCTATGAGTTCACCTTCATGTGAGCTCAATTTGGATTGACCTCCATTGGAGTACCTGCAATCTTACAATCTTGCATCTTGAATTTTGCCAACATGTCCTTAATGTACTTTCTTTGAGTGAGAAACAAACGATGATCTTTGTAGAAAACTTCCAAACCTAGGAAGTAGGTAAGTGAACCCAAATCACTTATCTTGAACTCTTCTCTCATCTAATCTTTGATCTTCTTCATACCATCTACATCATTTCCTATCAATATAATATCATCTACACATACACATAAGTAGATGATCTCAGAATTACTCTTTTTAATAAAGAGTGAAGGATCTGCCTTGCTTGGTTGAAAGCCTTTGTCTTGCAAGAATGAAACAAGCCTGAAATTCCAAGCTCTTGGGGCTTGCTTGAGACCATACAATGCTTTCTTAAGTTTACACACATAATCAGGATAAACTCGATTCTCAAAACCAGGTGGTTGTGCCATGTATACCTCTTCTGTTATCCAACCATTCAAGAATGCATTCTTTACATCTAGTTGAAGTATCTTCCAATTCTTGGAAGAGGCAATACTAACCAAAACCCTAATAGTAGGCATCTTTGCCACAGGAGAGAAGTTCTCCTCATAATCAATTCCCTGAGTTTGTGCAAAGCCTTTTGCTACAAGCCTTGCCTTATACCTGTTAATTGAACCATCAGAATTGTTCTTGAGTTTATAGACCCATCTTGAGCCTATTACCTTCATGGATGAAGTCTTGGGGACCAAATCCCAAGTGTTGTTTTCCTCAAGTGCTTCAATCTCTTCCTTCATTGCATGCTTCCATTTTGTTTTTGCTTTGGCCTCTTCAAATGATGATGGCTCCGCTTGGTTTATGTCCTGTGCTATGTAGATAGAATGTTTAGTTACTAATGAGGTGTCAAAACCATACCTTTCTGGTTTTTTCTTTTCCCCCATAGATCTTCTTAGGCCATGATGTGATGATTCTGCCTCATGTCCAAGTTCCTGCAATTTTGCTTTACCTTTAGACTTTCATGCTTTGATCTTTTCCATCTGAGATTCTTCATCATCCTCCAAGGTGTCTTGTTCTTCAATCTTTGGTTGTTCAATACCAAGCTTTGGAAAATCTTCTTCAAGATCATATGGTAAATTGACCTTCCTGCATGAATCTTCATACCATGAATTGTTCTCATAAAAAACTACATCTCTGCTCACCAAGAATCCTTTGTTGGTAGGGTTGTATAACCTGTAGCCCTTTTGATTGTTGTCATATCCAATAAATGCACACCTTTTTGCCTTTGGATCCATCTTGCCTCTAACCTGTGAAGGAACATGAGCAAAAGCAATACATCCAAAAATTTTACAATGATCTAAGCTTGGTCTTTTTCCATTCCAAGCCTCATATGGAGTCATCCCATCAAGGGATTTTGAAGGCAATATGTTAATCAAGTAAGTGGCTATAGATACAGCCTCAGCCCATAAGTAATTAGGTAAATGCTTTTCATATAACATAGACCTTTCAGCTTCAACAATTGTTCTATTCATCCTTTCTGCCACTCAATTTTGCTCAGGAGTGTACCTTGTAGTTACCTTTCTTTTGAATCCTCTTTCTTGAAGAAAAGAATCAAACTCATGGGAGAAGTATTCTCCCCCTCCATCTGACCTTAGCCTTTTTAGTGATTTACCTGTTTGATTCTCCACAAGAGCCAAATATCTTTTGAAACATGAAAAAACTTCATCTTTGTGTTTCATAAAGAATAGGATAGTCCATCTGCTGCAATCATCAATAAAGGAGACATAATACCTTGATCCAGATATTGAAGCTTCCTTGCTAGGTCCCCATACATCTATATGAACCAACTCCAAGAGATCTTCATGCATATAACCTTTCTTCATGAATGGTAACCTGTGAGACTTTCCAAATTGACATGCACTACACTTATAAATCATATGTTGTTTTGACAAGTTAGGGAGTCCAAGTACACTTTGGTCCCTGCAAATTTACTTTAATGACCTTTCACCAATATGTGCTACCTTTTGTGCCATACTTCCAATTCTCTGAGTGTCTGACTACCATAATTAAAGAGAGCAATGTTTCTAGTGTCCTGTAATTCAAATGTGAACAATCTACCTGTCTTTTCACCTTTTGCAATTTTTCTGAATCCTTGACTTGGATCTTCAACAAATGCTCCTGCTTTTGTGAACCTGACTTGCAACCCTTTCTCTACTATCTGCCCAACACTTATC
The DNA here is from genome assembly GCA_020310875.1 of Ceratopteris richardii. Lineage (NCBI taxonomy): Eukaryota > Viridiplantae > Streptophyta > Polypodiopsida > Polypodiales > Pteridaceae > Ceratopteris > Ceratopteris richardii. The sequence continues at coordinate 162,518,958 of CM035416.1, read as the reverse complement.
AAATTCTTTGTAATGGTAGAGACATAGAGTACCTTACTGAGTAGGTTGATGTTTCCATCAGGTGCTTTGACATTGCCTATTTTCTCCACAGGATGTTTTGTATCATCTCTTGTTTGTACCTCATGCTTATTCCTTCGATCTTCTAAATCTGATAGGAGTGCCACATTTCCTGCCACATGATTTGAACAACCTGAATCTATGTAGAAAACATGCTCATCAGATTTACCTTGTGGCATAGCCATGTTCATGATCAATAATGAATCCTCTTTGTTTGAGCCTTCTGTGTAGTTATTGAAGTCTCTCCTTCCTTTGTAGCCTCCTTGATAGTTTGAATGATTGTAGTTGTTGTAGTTGCCATGATAATTGTTGAACCTTCCTCTTGAGTAGCCATAACTTCCTCTATTGTATCTTCTTCCTCTTTGATTCTTGGAATTCCTAAAGCAATTTTCAGTTGTATGATTAGTTAGTCCACAAATAGAACATGAGTTGGAGCCTTGGGATCTCCCCCTGCCTTGTCTTCCTCCTCTTCCTCTACCTCTGCCATGTCTTCCTCTACCTGCATAGTTAGCTTGATATGTATCTGCTTCATCATCCACTTTCTTTGCCTTTCCTTTGTTAACTTTGGACTTGCTTTTATCAATGTATAAAGCTGAAGATTGTTTACCTTTAGAGCTTTCTCCATTTTCGATAAGCTTTGCCTCTTGAGTAAGTATTTGTCCAATGAGTGTATTGCAATCAGGTACATGCATGTCCATGTACAAATCCATAGCTGTGGTGAATGCTTCCCAATTGTCATCTGCCTTCAAGCCATTGGTGACCTGCCTTACAATTTGCTCTTCATCTATTACCTCTCCAATGCTTCCCAACTGATCAGCTATGTCCTTGAGCTTTGTGACAAAATCAGTCACATTTTGTTTGGGAGCCTTCTTGAGAGTTGTGAAATCCAGCCATCGTTGATGCTTCCTAGCTTTGGTACTTGAAGAGAAGAAAGCTTCAAGTGCATCCCACACTTCCTGAGATGTCTTACAACTTCTAATGTGAGGCAACAAAAAATATGAGATAGAGTTGAGGAGATAAGACCTTGCAAGTGCATCCTTGGAGCACCATGTGCTCAATCTCTCTTGCTCTTCTTGTGTTGGTTGACTTTTGTTCCTGAAACTTGGCATAACTTCATCTCCAGCCACATAACCATATAAAATTCTACCTTGGAGATAAGCTTCCATTCTTAATGACCAAGCTGAGTAGTTATCTCTGTCCAATTTGTCAATTGATGAAGGAAATCCATCTACCATGTTGTTGAGCCTTGCTCTATTACCACTATGAAGAGATAGATAGGTATGTGCTTGAAGATGAAGAGGTGTTGCAAAATCCTTGTTCTACACTAGCCAAATGAACTCCACGAGTATGTGGTGGGCCCTTTTAGCTTGCCAATGGATGTATTAGACACCCTATGTACCTTGGAAGATCACTCACAAAAAGATAGATCAAAACAGATAAGTTGGAGTTAGCTCAGAGGTGAAGAACTTGATATCTTGGTCCATACACCTGTCCAGTGTTTTGCATAATTCTCTGAGCATAGCAGCAATTAACTTAATTCCTCTTGGGGAAGTCTAGTTAACTTAAAGAGCTAACTTTAAAGAGTAATTGCATAAAAAATAATGAACCATACACTGAGAATGATGTTTAGCAACTGATGACATCATCCCGATTTTCACGAGCTGCTACAGTTTGAGACCAGTGAGCAGAAAAATGAACATAACTCCAAATTTAAGAATTCAGTGATTATGAAAATGTGTATGCTTATACTAGATAGTAAGATGAATCCAAAAAGCTTTCAATCATTGAATTGGTATATGTACACACTACGAAACAACTCTGACAAGATGAGTAAAAAAGTCTGGTACCTGATAGAGAAGTGAAAATGACAGACAGGGTTGAGTTCAACTGAACATAACTGAAGATTGCAATAGCCAAATGAAATAAAATTTGATAAGCATATATTAGACTTATAGATCTAATTTTAACAAGTTAAATCACTGAAAAGGATGCACCAAGCACAGAGAAACCATCTCTGCAATCTGATTGAGAAAACTGAGAGTAATGGCAGTGAGTAGTACACTTCACAAGAACATGGAAGTATAAACTCAAATGATCATGAAAATGAAAGTATATTGCTTGTACAATACAATGGACTTACTGATACATATGTGTGTCTTGTAATCACACCTTGATATGGCATAAAGCTCAACTCCTAGAGGTCTTCACATAGGTCTTTCTAAACATGACTAAAGCTGCCATCTATTTATAGTTGATCTTGGGAGGCTAACTTCCCTCAATCACTCTCCAATCAATTAGTGATTGATTTGATTCTCTACCTACCACAAATCCCGAATTCATGGCTCCTCTTTCCCTTTTTGATGAAGTGGACTCAACCACTTAAGATTCTCTCACTTTTACATTAAGTAAACTCTTCAAAAATTACAAGAGGTAGTTCACAAGTGAACTTTACATAGTCTTCATTTTAAGGACTCTTCTATGACTTTGTGGGACTCAAGCCAATACTTAGGCTTGTCATAGACTTGCTCCAACATTCATACTTCTCATCAAATACAAGGGCTAGGAAGAACCTGTTATGGATGGATTTCACAACCTTGAACAAACAACCAAAGCAAAGTGTAGCTGACTATGTAACCAAGATGAAGGGTGTAGCTGACCAAATTGGAAACATTGGAGAAGTGATAGAAGAGGAGCTAATGATAAGTGGGAGTCCTTCACCACAACAATGGACCTCTATATGGCTATGCAAATACCTGACCTCAACACATTGATGGGGCAAATCTTCACACATGAGCAAAAGCTCAACAAGAATGGAGACAACTCTAGAGGTAATCAATCTTTTGCCCTGTACATAGATAGAAATAGAAGTAACGATAAAGGCAAAGGTAAAAAGAATGAAGAAGAGACTAGTACCTCTCAAGTGAACTTCACAGGTAGAGGAGGAGGTACAAGAGGAAGGGGCAAAGAAGGCAATCAAGGCAGGGGGAGATCATACAAATCTTCACCTTGCAACATCTATGGCCTTAACAACTATACCAAAGATGAGTGCTTTAAGAACACAAGGGAAAGGTTTAAAGAGAGAATTCACAACAATATACGCTCCTCAACAAAATGGAGTGGTAGAGAGGAGGAATAGACTGATAATAGAGGCTGCAAGATCAATGTTAAATGAAAACAAACTACCAAATTACCTCTGGGTAGAGGTTATTTCCACAGCCACATACTTGATTAAAAGGCTCCCATCCAAATGCTTAGATGGAATGACACCTTATGAGGCATGGAATGGTAGGAGACCCTCATTGGACCATTGTGTCCATCCTTGTGCAATCATCTATAAAAGTGACAAAGTACTTGTTACCTCCAATGGATTGCTCTTTTGTTGGCCCCCACACATCTGTATGTATCAACTCCAATGGATGTTGGCTTATGTAGCCACTCTTCTTGAATGGAAGTCTCGCTTGCTTCCCTAGTTGACAAGATTCACATAAATGCTTCATACCTTGTCCTTGGAAGTTGGGAAGACCTTCAACCAGCCTCTTGAATTGCATTTCCTTCATTCTTTGTATGTTGATGTGACCTATCCTCTTGTGCCACAAGTCCAACTCCAAAATCCTCTTGTTTCCATATGTGAAGTAGACATGTTGAGTAGAATGAGAATTTACCTCCAAAGTGAAGAGTCTCCCTTGCTTCTTTCCTCTTGCTATGACCTTGTAACCTTGCTTAGGGTTCTCCACAAAGCATCCACCTTTGTTGAACCTTACTTGATAGCCTCTTTCAACCATTTGCCCAACGGACACCAAGTTCTTTGTGATGGTAGGTACATGCAAGACATCCTTGAGACATCTTCCTTCCTCCTTGTCATCCAAAGCTACATCTCCAACATGGGAGATCTCATGGGCTGTATCATCACCTGTTTCTACATGTCTTTTACCTTTGGGAACATGTAGATTAGTAAACCAAGAAGCACTGCAACTCATATGGTTGCTACATCCACTATCAATATACCAAGTGTTATCTACTTTGCTTGAATTCCCATTCATGTGCATCATCAAGAGATTGTCATTTTCTGAACTTGTAGAAGCATAATTACCTTGGCCTTTGTATGAAGAACCTTGATTATAGTTCCTTTGGTTTCCTCCTTGGTAGCAATCTCTAGCATAGTGGCCAAACTTGCCACATATGTAACATCCTTCGCCATCTTGATTCCTGTTTTGTTGATGTCGTCCTCCTCTTCCTCTTGATCTTCCTCTCCCTCTTTGTGATGAGGTGCCTTGGTCATGTCCTTGATTTCTTGAGTGGCCTTGCCTTCCTCCAAACCTTCCTTTGCCCCTTCCTTGTCCTTGTCTTCCTTTGCCCCTTTGATTACCTGCATAGAAAACTTGTGCATCTTTGCTTTTAGTTGAACTTCCACCTATGTTCATTTCTTCGGTGACCATGAGAGCAACCAATTGCTCAAAATCGAGAAGATTATCCCTTACATAAACTGAAGTGGTAAAGGGTTTCCACTTCTCATCATCTCTCAAACCATTGAGAGTATAAGCCACAAGATCGTCATCGTCTACGTGGCTTCCAATGGATCCCAATGCATCTGATAACTCCTTGACCTTAAGTATGTAGTCATTTATGCTACTCCCTGAGCTCTTCCTAAGGTTGTTGAGCTCATTCTTGAGTTGGATCTTCCTTGCTTTGGTGCTTGTTGAATAAAGCCTTTCAAGTGTCTCCCATACCTTCATGCTTGAATCCAGGTCTTGGATATGGCCGATCATGCTATTGCTAATGTGTTGGGAAAGAATAAAGATAACCCTCTTGTCTCTTTCATTCCATTCCCTAAAGGCCCTTCTCTGGTCATTGGTTGGATTCTCATCCAACCTAGGTCTTGTTTCACTTCCACTAATCAAACCCCAAAGGCCCTTGCCCATAAGATAGTTGGAGACCCTAAATCTCCATGGTTGATAGTTACCTTTGTCTAGCTTTTCAATTTGAGTGTTGAAGTCTCCCATATCTAGTCTTTGATACTTGACCTAGCCCTTGGCTAATGCTCCAATGTGTGTAAAATGAAAATGAGGCTCTGAGGTAACCTCAATCCAAAGCTTTCCTTAGATGGACACCTTGTGCTCTTGCAAATTTGAGTAGAATAGCTCCCCCTTGATGTGAGCTACCTCCAAGAAGCTTTTGTTGATGCAACTCTTCAACCACCAACTCCAAGAGGTCTTCTTGCTTGTATGTGATACCTCCAAGATGCGCAAATGCTCTGATACCACTGATGGGGGAAGTATCTCAACCCCTAAGCAACGATGAAGCGCGAATGACCTCCACAGGTATCCTTCTTTGACCTCTGCACACCAAAAATGCTCTTACTCAGAGCTTATGCAGAGAACTCCAGTGAGCGTTTGTAGACCTGTAGTAGACACCAAGCGCTTTCCAACAAAACAAATTTCACTTGAAATGGATGCTTACACAAAGAGAAACAATGTCTACAACATGAGCTAGTTGAATGCTCACAACTGCTAGTCAAGCAGAGACCTCACTTCACTCCAGCAACCTTTTCTCAGAGATTATACAGAGAATGAATCTCAAACTTGAGTCAACTTTAGAGCACTCTAATAGCTACCCAATGACACCAAAATCATAGCAAATGAATACATAGAGAAGGAGAACCAGCCCTTACAACAGAGAGCAAAATATTTCCAACAGAGCCTACACAAAGAGAGAGATATCAATCACACAACTTCACTAAAATGAATGTTGCTCCCAGCTTACTCAGTGAATGCTCCAGAGAATTGGTAAGCATAAAATAGACGCTTATAGCTATCCAATGAGACAAGAATTACATCAAATGGATACCATATGAGTGAGAACCAATGCTAACAACTCAGGGGTAGAGAGTTGCAACACTGCCTGCGCACACACATAGATATGCCTACTAAAAGAAAACAAACAAGCAAGCAAGGGGGTTGCTTAAGCAAGGGGCTTGCTTATCACAACTCCAGCACTTAGTGCTCACTTTACATGAGCTAAAACTCCAAGAAGATGGCCCCAAAAGAATTCGGGATACATGCTCCTTTTATAGTGAGAGGTGTGCCCCTAAAATCTAGGAACTACCTTTCCAAATCAGCCTCCTAACTTGGAGGAATTAGTTGAGATGACTTGGGGAGTGGTTGAGTGACTTTTCTTGATGGAATCTCATGGCTTTTGGCTTCCTTTGATTGCTCCACATGTCCATAAAAGATTCCCCACGAATTTTTAGCTTGAAGCTTGACTTTTAACACTCCCCCTTAGTGGAAGCTTGGTGCAAGGTGTGCACAAGGATAAGCTTGAAGCAGGTGGAGGTCTGGTGCAGAGGAGGCCGGCGGCAAGAAGACTTTGGGGTATTTGGTATTTTGTCATTGAGCACTCTGTGGGATTGTGCACAGAAGTATTGGCTTGTATTGTGCTTCAAACATTGTAATTGTCTTACTGTAATCAATCGGCAGAGGCTTCCAAGGTGTATTTCCTCTCCTGGTCTTTTCCTTTTCTCCTACAAACCCTCAAACTCCTTCTTGTCTAAGAATCCCCCAACAATATTCGATGAACACATATTTTTCAGCTTTTGGTTCAAGCTTATGTCTCAGCTGTGATGGTACATAAGCATAAGCAACTGATCCAAACACTTTACAATGATCAAGTGTTGGTTTCTTGCCCCACCAAGCTTCATAAGGGGTCATCCCATTTAAAGTTGTACATGGTAATCTATTTACCTGATATGTAGCTGTATTTTTAGCCTCAGCCCAAAGATAATTTGGATAATTCTTCTCCTTTAGCATTGCTCTTCCGAACTCAACTAGAGTTCGGTTTCTTCTTTCTGCTACTCCATTTTGTTGCGGTGTATACATGCAAGTTATTTCTCTTTTGATACCTGCATTCCATAGATAATCATTGAACTCTCGAGAAAAATATTCTCGTCCTCCATCAGACCTTAGTCTTTTGAGTTTCTGCCCTATAAGTCTTTCAGCATATGCATGAAAATGCCTGAAAGCTTCAAATACTTCTTACGTCTCTTTCAAAACATAAAGAGTTATCCATCTTGTTGCATCATCAATAAAAAGAACATATTACCTTGATCCGCTGATAGATCCTTCTTTTGTCGGTCCCAATACATCTGTATGTATGAGTTCTAACACATCATCGTGTTTATACCCTTTCTTCAGAAATGGTAACTTGTGGGCTTTTCCCATCTGACAGGCTTCACACTTGTGAATCATATGTTGATTCCTCATATTTGGTGAACTCACTGTAAGTTCACTGGAACTTCACCGGAATTCCACCGGACTGTTACCAGACTGTCACCGTAATCTTACCGGAATCTTACCGGAATCAACTTCAATTCTATTTGTAATTACTTCAAATGTTTATAATTGAAGTAAGGAAGTAATACCTGAGCTTCCTTCAGTAAATGAACTCTTTCTGAAGTTTAAGGAAAAACTTCACCAGTTCTGAATACCTTTTTACGGTTAGACTTTGTACTATGCACTTGTCCCGTTTCACAAAACTCTTTTGGTCAACTTATAGTTGAGAATCCTAGCTTCAAGATGAGCTATCACTCATGAAAAACTTTCCACTCTGTTATGAGATCTAACTCTCAAAAGTACCGGAAAATGTTTACTGAGAAAAACTGTAACTGTTAACTAACTTTCACAGTAACATGAAATCACTCAGATTTCTTCCCATACAAAGAATGCGCTTAATCTTCCACATGAACATGTGTTTTCTATTAGAGAAGATGTGTACAAAATAGCTTGGCCTCACTTTGCTCAAGCTATGGAAAAACTCTCCTACTCTGAGTAGTTATTCCTTATCATCTCTCTCAGATGAATACCCGACAATTCCGGTTCTATTATTCATCTCTACATACGCAATCTCTGGCCTCTCCTGTATATCTAATCTCAATTTCTATATGCGCTATTCTATTCCGGTTCTATGCGCTCTCTCTTCTCCTCTCATATCCATTTACTTCTTGTATCTCTCAGCTCTCTTATATACAATTTTTGATCCGAGATTCAAAACTCATAATTCTGGAAGTTTCTACGCTGTATATTACAAGTGTGAATTTGTCCCGTCACTAAGGCTTGATTTTCTAACTAACTTTGTTTCTGCTTCTCTTCGTCTTTCTTCGTCTTTATATGTGTCTGTATGTCAAATTTGTGAGTGATTCTTCAACATTCCCACAAAAGGAAGGTATGTTCAAAGAAAACAAAAAGAAGAGAAAAATTCGAAGAAAGATCCCCAAAACGTGGAAAAAGATATTAATGAAGGACACTAACCAAGGGGGTTTGGTAAAGCAGAAGGCATGGATGTGTAACAAGATGACCTCGTCACCTCTCTCAAGAGGAATATTCCAGTTGAAAACAAGAAAATCTCAATAGGGAGAGCTCCATCATTGGCTCTATTACCCTAGATAGTGTTAGGATGTGAAGCTTACATCATGCTTCAAATGAGTTCTTCAAATCTCAAATTGAGGTAAGCATTAGAGAAATAGCATGCATTGAGCATATTTATTTTTTAAAAGTGTATAATCACTTATGGCACCTCATGATAATTCCTTATCCATACATCTTTATTGATATCAGTATTTTATTCTTCTCAAAAGGAAAAAATTAGGAAGCCCAAATTCCAAGAGATTGAAGGTTGGTAGATTGGTGAAAAATCAGCTACCGAATCAAGATTGAACGTTGATTTCTACTTTCCTAGATTATAGGGAGAGTAACTTCATTCATAACAAAGTCTACCCACGTACTGAGTCCAATTCAAATCATTGAAAAGACGTGATGCACTTCAAATAGATTCTATTTTAGGACAATAAGTAAATATGTAAAGCAGTATACAAATTAGCTTTGACTCTGAGTTTGATCTTCTTGCATTTACTACATCGTCATCTCTAAGTCATGTCAATTAGGTAGAGGTTGTTTCTCTCTCCATAGTAATTTAAGCCTTATGAGTGAGGATTCAATAGAAAGTGACACACAACGAGATAGCAAATTAGATGCACCTCTGTCACATCATGCTTGTTTAGGATCTCATAGTTCTTCTTTTCCATTAGATTGCTATACTATGGCTGCCTCGAGTCTTTTTTATGAGAATGAGCTAGTTTCCTTTGATGAAGCACAAAAATTCATAAAATTGGATGGCTGCTATGCAATGAGAATATGATGCTATTCTGAAAAATGATAACTAGTCTTTATGTGACTTTCCTCATAGCAAGAAGGCCATTGGCACTAACTCGGTATACAAGCTGAAGCAAAAACATGATGGAATAATTCATAGGTATAAGGCTAGGCTTGTTGCAAAGGGTTATGTTCAAGAAAGAGGCATTGATTTTGATGCGACCTTTGCTCCTACATGCCCAATGACTACTCTTCGTAGCATCCATGCACTTGCAGCTCATCATGGTTTGAATGTACATGAGTGGACATTAAAATAGCAATTTTGAACGGTGACTTGCATGAAGAAGTGTATGTTTTTCAACCCCATGATTTTGTGTAGAAAGGGCATGAAAACAAAGTGTGCACGTTGAAAAAGGCATTATATGGTTTGAATCAAGCACCTTATACGTTAATAATGGAAATGATGTACTTCTAATCATTTTCTTCTATGTTGATTACATGCTACTCAGAAGTCTTATTAAGAAACATATTGCTGATTTTAAGGCTGATTTGCATGCCTCATTTGAGATGTCAGGTTTGGGACACCTACATAATTATTTGGGAATTCAATTTATGTAAGATGATGGAGGAATAGAATTGTGTCTAACAAAATATATTCACACATTATTGTAGCATTTTGGCCTTGAAGACTATACGCCTATTGCCACTCCTATGGAGATAACTTTACGGTTGATCCATCATGTAGCTAGAGATCCATTTGATGATGTTCTCTAACAACAAGCTCTTGGATGCTTGATTTACTTATGCATTACTTGTACACATATTCTATTTGTTGTCTCATATATGAGAAGGTTTATGCATTGCCCAACTATCAAGCATTGGCAAGCAGTTAAGCACATCTTTTGCTACTTGAGGTACTCAGATTGTTTTATCCCAAGGGGGGATCACTACCGCTAGATTTACATGCTTTTTTGATGATGACTAGGTTGGTTAGTATGATACTCATGTATCCAGTAGTGGCTTTTTCTTCATGCTTCATAGCTCATGACTATCTTGGTTGAGCAAGCAACAATCTACTCTGGCCACTTCCAGTTGTGAGGCTAAATATAGGGAAGCTTTCACTACAATTTTTGAGTGTGTGTGGCTCATGCACCTTATGGCTGATTTGGGTGTTTGTTAGTCTTTTGCCACCACCATCTTCATTGAGACTTAGAACACATTGGCAACGGTGAGGAACCCTGTGCTCTTTGCTCGCACTAAGTACATTCAAGTGCACTATCATTATGTCGAGGAGGGGTTCTTTGCTGGAGAAATTAGTTTTTCATAGTGCCCACATAGGAGAACATTTCAAACCTTTTCACAAAGGCTCTGTCTAGGGAGGCATTTGAAGCTTTTAGCAAAGATTTGGGCTTACTTCCTTTTGTGGATTGATTCATACATACCTTGTTACTTCCTTATACATGAGTGTTAGCTACTTGTTCACCACATCACTCCAAGGGCGATTTGTTCATATACTTAGTTAATGATGTGTGTGCACACACTAGGATCATTAGGGCTTTTTTTTTTGCATCTTTAGGATGTTTTTTCCCTTGTCCTGTATATATGCCTATAAACCTCACGGGTCACTTATTGTTGTACATTCTCTTCGTAATAGATTGAGTATTGTGTGTTGTGCTCCAAGCTTCTTCTTATTCCTTATGTTGTTGGCTTGCTTCCACAGACCTCAAAATCCAACAATACCTCTGATGTTTTGTTTGATTTGCTATTTGATAACAATACCATGAGAATCATGACAATTCTAGCACACGTAATACCAATATCCATTGTTTTTGTTTCTTGAGTACCTCCCATGGATCCTCTTCCTCTTTGTAATAAGTCTACATTGTTTTGAAAGTGAATTTTGGATGCGTTTTCCTTGGCTTAAGCTTCCTCTTCCTATCTTTAGAACTCCTATCCTTTCTTGTACTTTGGAGTTACTTACATACATTTCTTGGCCTTGATTGGCTTTCTAGTTTCAACCTCCTAAAAGTTTCAACACTTTCTCAAAATTGGGTACTAGGTCCCTTACATATTGTGAGGGTGTGGAAGCCTTTTTGTTATCATCCTTCATACCATTCAATGTGTATGCCAATAGGTTATCATCCTGTATGTGGCATCTAGTTGATTTGAGAGCATCGACAATATCTTTTATGTTCAATACATAATCATTGATTAAAATACTCCCTAATCTCCTAGGATTTTTTAGCTCATTCGTGAGCTATCCACTCCTTCATTTAATACTCGTGGTGCACAACCTTCTAACGTTTCTGTAGAAATTATAAGTTGTGTCCAATTCTTTGATGAGGAAAATCATACCATTTGCTATGTATTCAAAGAGGATCAATATCACTCTCTTATCCCTCTGATTCCATTCCCTACATTCTATTATTTTTGCATGGGTAGGATAATCACAGAGGTCAATCTTTATGTTAGTTCCACTCACAAATACACAAAAGATGCTCATGATGAGAAATCTTATGATCCTAAACCTGCAAGGTTTGTAGCTACTTTTATCTAATTTCCCTATAAGGGTGTTGAAAGCTACCACATTATATTCCTAAGAGTTTTTCAACTTCGTAATCCCTCTTTTTGAGGTGTTGGATGTAGAAAATGGCTTGGTTTTTAGCTATGTAATAGTTTTCTCTTGAAGCATTCTAGTTTTCCTCCCCTTGTTTTAAATGTACTTAGCCATCATTGTGTGTTTATCTTAGTTGTTGTTAAAGAGCTTTAAAACTGTTGTATGATATTTTTCAAGTTTTGTTCATGTTTTTTTAATTTTGTTTCCTCTCTAAGACCACAATTGGAAAGGAAAGAGTGAACTCTCTATATAGTTAGAAGTAAGTGTGAATCTCAAGGGCTATATAAACAAAAGCTTGCATGCTTAAATGCTAGTTTTACAAAATTTTCACAAGGAAATTTGATACAGTTTGACATGTATAATAGAATCCTTTCAACTTTTATAGATAAGTGAACGCACTCAAAATGCTAACGTTCCCATCGCGCAATGGTCACTAAGAGAGGTTTCCCCATGCCAAGTAGATAATGAGTTGGAGTATTAAAACAACTTAACAGAACTATGGCATGAGTCATATACCAAATAGATACAAATGTATATCTGAGCTAGGAGGAGCTACATTAATAACTAAGGTCTAGATAGGTTATGTAGTGTCTACATCAATACAGATATATGTTGAATCAAACTTGAAATGCAAGCAGGTAGGGGGTTGGCAAGGGAACATTTTGGCTCCCTAAAGTATTAAACACATTGACCACTTGTAGGAATGAAATGCATTGAGGAAAAATATAAACCACACTGATACAAGGGGTTTTATTCATGTCAAAACGTGACCCCCAAATCTAGGAGGTAGTTGATCAATTGGACTTCAACTAAAAGTTAAATGTTGATTGATAAGAGACTTACAATTGACTTGATTGCTTGTATTCCATGAAATATCTAAGCAATTTGGAGCTTCAATTTGAAAAACGCACACACACCTACTTACACGCATCCACACACACACACATATATATATATATATATATATATATATATGTGTGTGTGTATGTATGTATATATGTATGTGTGTGTGTATATATATATATATATATATATATATATATATATATATATATATATATATATATATATGTGTGTGTGTCTTTATAAATATATATATATATATATATATATATATATATATATATATATATATATATATATATATATATATATATATATATATATATATATATATATATATATGTATATATGTGTGTGTGTGTGTGTGGTGTGTGTGTGTTGTTGGGAAAGATGGATGGATGCACCAAGAGACTGAGTAGGTACTGCTAAGCCTGCTTTGTACCAGCCCTCTTTGGCTTCAGAGTTGATACCTAGACCTCCTTAGCTTTCCAATGATACCATAAAATGTCCTATGTACTTTGGAAATGATGTGTGTAATGATTGAATCAAAAACAAATTGTAATGGTGTTCTTTAAATGTCGGTTTTTTGGATACAGTACCAGAATATTGCGTCTCAAATGCGTCAACCAGATCTCAGTTAAATTACATACATTCTGAACAGTTCATAATGAATTTAAATTCTGTTCAAACGATAAGTTCATTGCCAAGCTTTTAGAGGTGTCTGTGTGGTAGTGTTTCTTTTCGTTTATAGTTTTTCCAATACCTACATGGAGATTTGATCAATTGTCTAAATATCTAAACACTTTTGATCTATATGTATGTAATCATGTTTCTTAAGGAGATTACTCAGTCTGGCTATATGTATGTAATCATGTTTTCTTGCAATCCGCTTGTCTAATCAGACTGCGGAACGCTATTAGTTGACACGTTGTACTATATAGCCAGAATCCTTTCCTACAAATTTCCGTGTCTATCTCTATGAGAACATGAGGAAATAATTAAGAGCTCTCAAATCATTGTTTTCTATGGAAGTTAGATACAGAGGCTCCTCCCTAGAGTTGAGAGGTTCATTAGTATTTTCTAATCTTTGTTCATATCAGAAGTACTGAATATTAAGCAGAGGAAAAAGAACATCAAAACATCAAACCATTACAGATATATAGATTCATATCCAAATTTCAATAACATTTGTGCACTACGGAAAGAAATTTGATATCAAAAATGTCCAAGAGAACCATATGTGATCTTCTGTTCAGTTTTGAACGAGGAAATAACAGAATTAATATCCAACTTCAATTATACAATATCGTTATTTAAGTATAATATGAAAACGTTCAATGAATATAGTTGAAACATAACTTCTATGTGGATCCATAAAATTGGGGTTCTCTGCGGTAAACGTTTAAGGAACATTATATGATTTCATTATGACCAATAGGATTAATCGTTTGATTTTCATTCCTAAGAGATTGTGCAAATAGAAAAAACTCACAAAATTTGTTGCGCCTGCCGGAACTAGGAAGATAAGGAATGTTTACTCGCTATGTATATTCGCCAAAGTCATGAGAAAATATTTAAAGCTGTACAAGAGAAGTTGTGTTATGTAAACATTCAAAGCACCTAGGTATTTGAGTGTGCGTTTCAGATCTTAAAACCTTTTTTGAGGCTCTAATTTTGTTTCACACAAATATTTGTAGTTATAAACTCATGTAAAAAATTATAAACAGCTTAAAGATCAAATTATCTAGGACAAGATTATACTGGATTGTATCAAGTTTTTGTTAGAAAAAGTCTGGTTATAAGTACCTCCTTCAGATGCAACATGACTTTTGTACATACATTCAAATCATTATTTTAATTAAGTAATTATAGTGGAAATGATGGTAAAAGTTTTTTCTTCTATTTTCATGTTAATAGATCGAGCCTTGTTGGTTCACGTAGCAGAATTCAACCTGGACGAATCCTATTTCTATTCTTCTTAGGAGTACTTATATCAGATAAAACTATATCATATCTCTTCATGGAGAATGCATACACGAAATCCATCATGAAGCTTACGGAAACTTCCTAGAACCCTCACATAATACACAGATTTTAACTACTTCTATTAATTCTTCCATTTAAATAGAATCCAAACTAAAACCTCAATCAACAATTATTAGAAATATTTAGATTCCAATAAATCCCTTATACGCATCGATTGGGATCTAGGATGTCTCCAAATATGGACTCCAGGATTGACAAATTTTGTGATCATAGTGAAGGGGTTGAGTAGTGTACAAAGAATCAATACCCACTGGAAGAATATATAAATAATTTCTATAAACTTAAAGAAATCACAGTTCATTGAATAGCGTTCAGATAAATAAAAGGATAAAAAATTTATGTCTAATGATATATCAAATAGACAGGGTACATTGAATGTTTTTGTCCTATGTGTAGAGATAAACTAGTAGGTGCAAGCTGAAGAAAAGTGGTACATATATACTTTCAATTTTTGGAAGAGTTTAGAAACTTCCTATGAGTCCTTGAAGCTGTTGTTACCCTCACATGGTATGAAATAAATACCTCTAGAAACGAAGTTTGATGTTTTAAAAAACAACACAAATGCATCATCCATAGGTGAGAATAAAAGTTCATCAAATAAAAAGATATGGTCATTACATCAAACAAATGGCAACGAGGCACATTGATCTCATATATCATAGACCTTTCCACTTCTATGATGTATCTATTCTTTCTCTCCACTACCCCATTCAAGTGACACTTTTATCCTTGGGATAAATTATTTTCCCTCCATCTAAGCTCAGTAACGTAATGTAACTATCTCTCTTCTTCTCTACATATGGCTTAAATTTCATGAAACACTTGAAGACATATCATTTGCAGACATATGGCTTAATTTTCATGAGACACTTGAAGACATATCATTTCTTCTTTATACAAAATACCCAATTCATTCTGATATACTCTTTTATGAATATGAAAAAGTACTTACTTCCTTCCAACGATTGCCACTTGGATGGTCCCCTAACATCTCTATGTCTGAAATCCAATGGATAGTTTCTTTTCTAGGTATTTTTCCTTAACGTTAGACCACGTGGCTTTTTTAATTGAGAATAATCACACAAGTACTCTATATTTGTAATTTAGAAGTCTAATAGCATGAAGTATTTGAAGCATAACCGTTAGGCAAATAGACTAGAATCTCTTTCAAGAGAAGCAATTAGATTTTATCATATGTTCTTGATCTCATACATATAGGTGTATGGGATCTCACCAAGCAGCCATTCCTTGTAGATAATACATAATCTTCCACCTTTATTGATGCTAGCGCAAGGAAAGTGTGGCCATATTGTATCTAGAAAAAATGAAAAATGTTTGTCACCTTCAAAAAGTTCATGGCACAAGTAAAAAAAAATTCAAGAAAATGGATAAAGACCTACAAACCTAAGGAATAAAGACATAGTTAACTTGTTGATACACATCTACGTAAAATGGTTTGGTAGAGAAAAAAACAAACGTATTGCAAACATTTGTAGAAGAATGATGAATGAGATGAATGTTCGATTAGGGTATGGGGGGATTTCTCAGCATGGAATGGAATTTCAAAAAAGAGCTAAGCGTAAGGAAAATTTGATGGATTCAGATGATGAAGGTGTTGAGGTAGAGTAAGATGAAGAATCCATTGTGGATAATGAAACTAAATCAAAGGCAAAGATAAAGTTCCCAAGGAAAATGATAATAGTAAACATTGTACATGTTCAAAGGAAGATAGGAGTTGCAAATCTAGCTATATGTTCATACTTGTAAGCAAGATGATATCATAGAAGCCGAAGAAGAAGAAAAAAATTATTTATCACTTAAAGAAGTAGATTACAGTGGATAAGCATTAGTCACTTGTGCAATTATGTGGCTTAAGAAGCTCTCTATGTAGGCTAAGAAGTTCCCATTGTCTGGCGACAATATTTATACCATATACCAAGGAAAGAATCCTATATTTTATGCTCAAAGTAAACATATAGAGGTCTTGTCATTTTTTAAGGCCTTGGCAAAATATTTGAACATAAAAAACATTGTAACCAAGGATGTGTTTGTACATATGATGAATAAATTTCTTGAAGTATCAAATTTTGAGAAGTTCATGGAAGATCTAAACATTAAGGACGTGTCATAGAACAACTATATGAATTAACCTTGAGGGATAAAGTCTCTCAAAAAGAAGTGTTGATCAAATAAATTGGAACCAAGGACCAACGTAGAGATATGGTGACCGGAATTCTTGACGAATAAAACCATATGAAGTTTATGGAAGATCTCAACATGTGGGACATGGGATAGAGCAACCATGTGACTTGAGCTTGAGTTGGAGTCTTGTACGGTAAATTTTAAATCTCAAGTAGATTCAAAGGAATCACTTGTCACATCACAAAGAAATCAACTAGATTCAAAGGACACATGTCGAAGTCTAACAAACTAATTACGACTAGCAAAAGAGCTAGAGAAATGTTCGGCAGCTTTTTGGTAAAATTCTGTCACTTGATCTCACTAAATTCAATTGCATATATGCATATGGATTTGGGTAAGCACAAACCTTTCTAGCTTACTTTGCATATTGGATAGGGTACTTTTATCATACTTATCATACGCTCTATATGTGCTCATCATTCTGTCGCCCCGACGTTGGCCTGTTTGGAAGAAATCAGATATCCCTGACGGATATGTTGATTCAATCACTAACAAAATATGTGGAATTTGGCATTCAAAAGGTTTTTGTGTGGGCTATGAGAAACATGTTGATATGATTCAAATATCATTCTAAAGTTGTAAGCATGCTGTGAATGATCACTTCTTCTGAACTTTATTATTCAAGGCATTTGAGAGAAGAACTAATTTTAAGTTATTACGCTAGCATAATAGTTGATGTTAAGAGTCCTCTAGTAGATTCAAGTTTCATTTAGGAGTGCAAATACACCGGCAATATAACTACAAATATACAAATACATATGCATATATGTATATATATATATATATATATATATATATATATATATGTGGAGAGAGAGAGAAAAAGAGAGATATATGTATGTGTGCATATATATATATATATATATATATATATATATATATATATATATATATATATATATATATATATATATATATATATATATATATATATATATATATGCACACATACATATATCTCTCTTTTTCTCTCTCTCTCTCCACATATATATATATATATATATATATATATATATATATATATATATATATATATATATATATATATATATATATATATATATATATATATATATATATGCACACATACATATATCTCTCTTTTTCTCTCTCTCTCCACATATATATATATATATATATATATATATATATATATATATATATATATATATATATATATATATATATATATGCACACATACATATATCTCTCTTTTTCTCTCTCTCTCCATATATATATATATATATATATATATATATATATATATGCACACATACATATATCTCTCTTTTTCTCTCTCTTTCCATATATATATATATATATATATATATATATATATATATATATATATATATATATATATATATATATATATATATATATGTGTGTGTGTGTGTATGTGCGTGCATGTGTACGTGCACGTGTGTTCGTTTGTGTGCATATATATTAAGGGAATATTTTTTGAAACTCCTCTTTAATAATACCTTATGTATATAGATATGTATCTTATACTATTTGTATTTTCAAACCTCCAAGTAACACCAAATATCTTTTATTCAAAGAGATGCAATGTCAAAAATAAGGCAAGCCCCAACCCACTAAAGTAATTGGCCTAACCTATGCTGAATGTTATAATCAAATCGTAGCATAAATATGGATTGGGACAAGTTCTTCTTGAAAATTGAAATATTCTCTTTTCCAAGGACTGAAGCCCCCATCATGTACTTATCAGTCTCACACAAACGATTCTTGAAGATTGCCCCTAAATGGGATATCAAGGCCAACATATTAAGAAATATCCAACATATGATCATATTAGATGCGATGCGCACCTTGAAATGACCAAAAAGTTTCCACAATTTTGTAGAAGTTTTCTTTCCTAACACACAACTGTCACATCTAGAAGATTCTCTCAAAAAAATTCATCTCCAAATATTTCTCCAATGGGAGTATAAGAGGACCCTTTTGGGTGCCCTCAAAAGAAATCAAGTTGTGTATATGTACATGCTATCAACACTGCAATGACCATTGTGTTGCCCCTTGCGAGATGACGGCCTTTGCTTAATAAGAGGTACAATCCTTTCTAGATTTTTGTGATGACCTCAATAAAGGATGGAGCCTTTATGAGTACCCTATGATATTTATTAATTCACATTGTAAGAACATTTATTGAATTTCTTAACACTTTGAATTATTTTTATCCAACATCAATTTTCTATGATCTCTTTTGTATCTTTTCCATGGATTAGCTTGACTATTGCCTCATCTATGCATCTAGGAAAAGCACCAAATCTTAAAGCCTCTTCCTAGAACATTCCATCTCTTCGCATATTAGAGACTTTAAAAGATTTGATTTGTGAAAATTCAAGCTCCAATCTCAAGAGTTAATTGACCTTTTGGACGAGAGACATTTCGAGCAATGTGAAGCAAGAATCCAAGCACCCAAAACTCCTATATGAGTAAGAATTTTCAATCTCTCTCATAACAAGCAATTACAATCTATCACACTTAGATGTGATTAAGCATACAAATTAGGAAAAGGGATGTATATCATTTAGGGAATCATTTCTAGTACCTAAGTCAAGTAGATCTGGTGTGTGTAATCTCTCAGTGGATTTGAATAATCTAGTAGAGCCCTTGTTTAGTAAGCACCGCACCCTTCTTTCTAGAAGATTTCCTCTAGAATTTGAGTTTCAATATCCCTCTCATAGAATAATGTGTGTAATGACTAGTTAGCTCTAAGCTTTGAACATGTCTTTTTAATCATTAGGTATCCATTTCTTGTAATCATTGGTTTGTTAGAAAGCTATTATTATGTCTTAAATTTAGCTTCAAGGTCAAGTCTAAAAGTTTCATATTCTAAGAGAATTAGAAATTGATCCAAGAACGAATAGTGATCTTTGTATGCATGCCTAGTGAAGGAAGTAAATAGTCCATCTTGGAGTCATTGGTTCGCAAAGTAGGAGTAAGCATTTTGAATGAGATAACTTGTATTAGAAAGATCTTATTGGTTAGCTTGAGGATGCAAAAGCGCTTGGATCCATTCTTATAGAATTTATAAAACCATTAAGTTGAGTCAACACCAGTATCTATTGGTATACATATGAGGCCATCTATGCTTCAAGGTTGCATAGGAAAGAACTAAATTCTCCAATCACTAGTATTAGAGAACTTTGACACACAAAGACATTCAAGGAGGACCTGATAGAGCCTTTGAAGCACTTGAAGGAAGGAGAGATGCTGATTCAAGTTTAAGAGCATGCAAACAATCCAAGCGGAGTCCATTAGTGAAGAAGCAAAGCATTCGCCCCATCTGTTTTGGTACTTGGTAAGTAGAGAGGTAGAGATATTTATATATTCACTTCTCTTGCACCAAAAGGATATAGGAGAGTGCATTAGAGTACATCATGTCAAAGTATAGCACTAAGATCAATAATATGGAAAAAAACAATTATCTATCATGGAGATTTAGAACTTCTACCTTTTTCATGGGAAAAGGCTTATGAGGTCTCATTAGTCGTACAGATGCAAGACCACGGTTGGATGAGAATCCAACTCCTAATCATTTAGGGAACGTTAGAGCTTGAAATGAGAAAGTTAAGAGAGTTATCTTCATCTTAGAAATGCAATGATAGGGCATATAAAAGTTCTAGGTATTTCTATGGAGGTACAAGATACCCTAGAAATGCTATAATCCACTTCAACCAAAGCCAAGAAAATTCATTTGAAAAATGACCTCAATAATTTGAGGAGAACATCTATTATCAGTATTAGTGAGTATATTTTGAGGATTAAAAAAGTGAATGGTGCATTCTTATCCATCGGCTGTAACCTATACATTGATGACATAGTTGCATACACCTTGAATGAATGAGTAGTGGAAGGTCTTTATAACCTCTCTATATGTCATAATCATCTCAATTTTGAGTGACTAGTGACTCTGATGTTCACCAGAAGATGAAAATTGGCAATGAAATCCAATCATTCCATTTAGGTAAAGATAGAGATAGAGGAAGGAGTCAAGGCAAAGGTAGAGCATGGAACGGGATAGGATCAAATGGAGATCCTCATAAAGACTAAGCAATCAAATTCTCCTTATCAAGAAGAAGAGGAGGAAAGTACAACTAGAATAGGGACAAAAACAACAACTCAAAAGGTTGCTTCATATGTGGCAAGTATGGCCACTATACAAATGATTACTATCAAACGGAGGACACAAATTCTTCATATAAAGGACAATGTAACTATGCATCTATTTCAAATGAGAATGAAAATATGCTATCTATGATGGAAACGAGTGGCTACAAGGACATGGGTCAAGCACATGATACAATGATAGTGTTTACAGCAATCACATGTACTACAACAAGCATTTCTTTTCAGCCATATAGGTTCCATGAACAAAAAGGCATGTAGAAACAAGTGATGATGCCCCCATGCTATCACACACATAGGTGATCTTATGTTGAATGGCCTCACAAAGCTAATTGAAACATCTACCTAGACGTAATTTACAAAGATGTGAATTGGTTTGAAGGTTAGATCTAGAAAACCCAAGAAATCTATGAGCTCCACCAAATCTTGGTGCCATCTTCGATGGTGGAAAGTGAACTTTTCCTAACTCATAAACCAAAACTCCCTTCTCATATGAGGAAACAAAGATGGCTTCTAGCATGTTGAACACACCAATTAAAGACTTATTTTAAGAAATTAAGCCTAAGGAGTTTCAAGTTTTGTTTAATTCAAGTTTTGAGTTTGACACATACTAGGAAAAAATGGAAAGGTTTGATTACCCCCAAATTTGATGGCTACATTCCTATGGGGAGGATTATTGGAGAAACCTAGAACTAAGGATGAAATTGAGAGTTATCCCCGAGAGTAACTTCACACTAGAAAAATTGGTGATTTTAGTGAACCAAGTATGATGTACGGAGTTTTTCAGTAATCTTACCAAAAGTTCCTTGTCCCACTATTTTCACTTCTCATAAGAACATGAAATGTTGGTCCATAATGTTTTTCTTAAACCATAGGTTTCAGAACATTATTTTGGAGGGCACCATGAAATCCCAAACATCTAAAGATGATTTATAATTTTGATTGTGAGTTCAATTTCTCTTTTCTTCTCCTTAAGGTCTTCTTTATTTTTTGAAGCCAATCTATTGAGGGGAGATGTCTTTGCTATTAGGCGACCCATTCATATATATTAAAGAGTAGCATTTTCTTTGGATTTATTTAGTTTGATTGCACATGTATCTGTGAATACTTAAAGTAGATGGATGAAGTAAAAATGTATGGTCATAAGTCTTGCGTTTGGTCTAGGTAACTAGCATAGGATCACCCTTTTAACTATTGGAGAGTCAATAATACCTTATGCTCTTGATATTAGTGCCATAATATCCACTATGTGCTTTGGATCATCAATGCGAAACGATTGATACAAAACAGATGTGTTTGCACATAAACTACAGAAAGAGACTTGTTATTTCGGATTGATTCATACAATTTCAAATGATAAGTAGTATTAGCCTAATTCCAATTAGTTAAATTCATAAGAGTAAGGTCAAATATAGGATTGTGTAGTTAATATGCAAAAGAGATGAGTTTAACATCAAACGATGAGCTAATTATAAGCCTAACTCTGATTAGTGGTAGTCTTGAGTTTTAAGGGATGTGCAAAGATACATCCTAAGACCGTAAATCCTTTATTTGTGACAATATACTAAACCAAATGCTATAGAAAATGTTATAAATGGCCTAGATAGACACTATTAACTTTCCACTGAACCCTGACTCATAATCATTAGATCATTAAGGAGAGAGAAATAGCCTCTACAAGTTGATAGAACCTAGACATCATGATGTAGAACATGGAAGAAGAGCAAAGTAAGAGCCAAAACGGATTTACGTATTGCTCTATATCTTTTGTACAATTGATTTTGAGTTCTTAAATAGAATGTATGTGAAGTTCATGACTTCTTTACAATTATTTGAATTTGATTCTGTATGTGGTAGAGTTTGTTATTCAATCTTGATTTGGTAGTTGATTGATCATCAAACTACCAACCTCCAATCTCGTGGATTTTTTTCTTCTTATGTTTTTCCTTTTGAAAGGAATAAAATTCTAAGAACAATAAAGACTTATGGATAAGTGATTCTAATGAAGTACCATAAGTGATCATACAATTTTACAAAAATAAAATTCCTCAATGAATGGCCTTTCTCCAAAGCTTATCCTAATTGGGGCTTTAAAGAGGTCCTTTCAAGCATGATGTAATCTTGATGTCCTAACGACTCCCTCTCAAGCTAGAGCATGCTTGAGCCTTCATTCCTTGATAATATGAATACTTTCTATAGACTTAAAACGTGCAAAGTTTAACTCCATCAAGTGCTTTAGTCATCAAACATGCTGCAGGATTCCTTGTTGGAACAAGAGAAATATCAGTGTCGTTCTCCATGAGCTACTCCTTGATAAAGTGATAATTAACCTCAATTTCTTTGGCTCTTTCATGGTAAGCATGATTTGTTGCTACATGTATAGAACTTATATTTTCTTCGAATATGTGATGTTTGGAACTCAAAAGTCCCAAATCTACGCACAATTCCTTTAGCTAAATTGCTTCTTGATTGGTATGGTCAAACCTCTTTATTTTACTTTAATTGTGGATAAATCAAGTGGTGGTTGCTTCTTTGAACTCCATGATACAAGTTTACAACTTGCAAATGCTAAAAATCTTTAAGTACTTTTATCATCCTTGGATCCTACCCAATTTACATTTGAGTATAGCTTTAAATCATATTTAGATGAATAAGGATAATATATACCATCATTAATTGTAACCTTGAAGAATTTGAGTGATCTCTTTGCTGCATTCATATGTGGTTATCTTGGAGAGGGCATGAATTGGCTTAGCAATCCTACACTATATGAGATGTCTTCCCTTGTACGTGTAGCAAAAATTAAGCTGCCTACCAAGATTTGGTACTCTTTTATGTCTTCAGTCTAGTCACTTTCATAAACGCTAAGTTTATGATTCATTTCTAATGTTGTATATGCAGCCATAGCATTGTCCATCTTGGACTTTAGAATTAGGTCCTTAATGTACGTCCTCTGCGTCAAGTGCATACCTGGATATGTATATATGAGGTGCATACCTAACAAGAATTTTAACCTAAAGCCTTGATCTTGAAGATAGGTTACTAGTCTAATTCAAAGTTCTAGGAGCTGTTGTAATCCATACAATGCCTTTTTGAGATTGCACAGATAAGAAGGATAATTAGGGTTTTCTAATACTGGGGGTGGTGAGATGTATATCTCTTCACCGATCCACGCATTGTTCACATCAAGTTGAAGTAGCATCCAATTCCTTGCAATTGCTACTCTAAGCAATGTGTTGATGGTAGTCATTTTGGAAACTAGTGAGGAGGTCTCATCATATTCTATTCCATGATTTTGATCACATCATTTAGCAATGAATCCATCTTTGTACCCACAAAGTGATCCATCTAAATTCCTATTTTTTTGGAGAAGATGGTGGATAGATTCCAGAGATGAAGTGGTGCTGCAAAACCTTGCTTCATACCAGCCAAGAACAAGTTGTGGAGAGTGTAGTAGACCCCTTGATCTTTCTAATGATCACAAATAATCACCTATGTGCTTTGGAGCATGATCCTGTAATGAATGGATCAAAACACATGAGTAAAAAATTCAAACAGGAGCTTAGACTTGCTATTTTGGTCTCTGCACATGTTTAGTAAAAATGAATAGTGCTCTCAACCTACTAGTAAATAGTTTTGAGAATATGTAAGTAACTTGGATACCTACCAAGCATGAGTTATTTCAATAAAAAATGATCAATTGTACAATGAGAATTATGCTTAGCAAGTTGAAGGACTATCCTAACATTTTCGGGGTGCTACAATATGCAGACTAGTGAGTAGACATGTGATACTATCTCGAGATTGGGAAAAGCAATGATAATGAAACTTTGTAGCTATGAAATAGATAGTGTGTTGAATGTATAGCACTTTAAATCACATCAAAGGATCAACCATGCACTGAGAACAATCTCAGAGAAGTTCAAAGTTTTGAGATGATCATAGTAGAGAAGTGAAGTAGAGAAGTAATCAATGTGTATGTATTTAATCACATAGAAATACAATGTCATTGACAACGTATAAGTGCACAATGTGAGGGCAGTGATGTGGCTATAGAATGAGCTCACTAATCACAGAAATCATTCTGAATTGATCTCTCTAATTGGGCTCTAGTCACGTGCATATTTGACTTACTTTTATAGCTAAAATTGTAGCCAAGCTTTGAATTCAAATTCAAATTCTCACCATAAAGTGAGTCTTAGACTTTAAGATTTATTCCCTCATCCATTATCCATCAAGAGTTCAAAATATTATTCCTCCTAACTTCACGTGGGGTTAGTGAAATTTTCATATGCACTTTTAGAAGGATAAAAAGGTAATTGGATTTTAGAAGGGAATAGTCATGAGATACATGCTAATTATCCAAGTATGTAGGCTTGAATGATTTTGCACCAATAGGTCCCCCTCAAGCCTATCATGCTTGGTCTTGATTCCTCTTTGATTTCCTATAAGCCATCCATATAGGACAATAGGATGTCTTTGCTACGTAGCTTCTCTCTTACATAATGATAGTGCACTTGAGTGTGCTTAGTCCTTGCACGATATACATGATTAGCGGCCAACTAAAAAATCATTGGAAATGTAACCTGAAATCTACGTAGAGTAGATCGATCCACATAGCCTCTTGTGTTGCATTTGCTCTCTATTCTGCTTCAGTTGATGATAATGCCACAATTGGTTGTTTCTTTGATGACCATGATATTAGCTTTGATCCTGCAAAAGATAAGTGGCTGTAATTTCTCCTCCTATCATCCTTGGAGCCAACCCAATTTCATAACATATGTCCACTCTTGTTAGGGTTTCATAATTGAGACTCTCAACAAGCTTTTGGTAACCTGTTATATCTTCAAGGAGTTCTCCCTCATGAGAACCAAGCTTATGCTTGAGTTCCAATGGTGTACCTGCAATTTTGGTGTTCCCCATTTTGAATTTCATCAGCCTATCATGAATGTACTTCCTCTGAGTAATAAGGACAATAGAATCTATATATACAAGTTCTAATCCAAGAAAGTATGTTGACAAACCATGGTCACTAATCTTAAACTCTTCCATCATTTGAGATTCGATTTTCTTGATGCCATTGGCATCATTCCCTCTAATGATAATGTCATCCACATAGTCACATAAGTAAATGACTTCTGAGTTATTCTTCTTTATGAATAAATAAGAATCTGCTTTGCTAGCAACAAATGCTTGATTCTACAAATATGTGAAAAGCCTATGGTTCCAAGCTCTATAAGCATGCTTTAAACAATAGAGTGCTTTCCTTAGCTTGCATACATAATCTGGTTTGTCCTTGTCTTCATACGGTGGTGGTTGAGCCATGTAAACATCTTCTATTATCATGGGTTTGAGCAAATCCCTTTGCTACTAGCCTTGCTCTATACCTATTTATAGAAACATATGACTTCTTCTTGATTTTATATATCCACATGGATCCTATTACTTTCATGCTTGGCTTCTTGGGAACCAAATCCCTTGTGTTGTTCTTGTGAAGTGCTCCAATTTCTTCCTGCATTGCTTCTTTCTACTCTTTCTTCTCATTGGCTTCTTCAAATGAAGAAGGCTCTTTTGACATGGACTCTTTATTCATGTATACAGAATGCTTGGTGACTAATGATGTGTCATAGCCATACCTTACGGGTTTTTTTTGTCCCTTTGAGATCTTTTGATTGCTTGATTGGAAGACTCTAGAATTTCTTCCAATTGCTTGAACTTGTTCTTGCGTTTGACTTCCAAGCGTTGAAATCAATCTCCTCTTCATCCTCTAAGTAGACATCTTCAGATGTATGTGGTTCTTCTTGAGTCAGAGTTGGAAAATCACTTTCCAAGCCATAAGGTAACTTAATTTTCTTGCAATTATCTTCAGGTCATGAATTATTTCATCAAACAGCATATCCCTACAAACTATAAATCCTTTGTTAGCGGGATTGTACAAGATATATCGCTTCTAATTTTGTTCATAGCCGATGAATATACACTTTTTAGCTTTTGGATCAAGCTTCCCTCTAATCTCTGAGGATATATGTGCATAAGCAATGATGACCTGCTCTGCAAAAGGCATTGGGAAACCATTTGGAATTGTCACCTTGTTGATTGCTCTAAAGTCAACACAAATTTTGATTTTATTAGTATTCTTCTTTGGTACTATAACCATAGGTGAGAGCCACTCTGAGTGTTCCACAGGAATGATGATTCCTGCATCCTCCATCTTCTGTATTTCCGCATAGACAGCTTCAGTATATTTTGGGTTAGACTCATATTTTGGGTTAAGTCTATAACTCTTCCCTCTTATGGGTTTGGCTCCATCAACCAGAGGGATTCTATGCTCTCCATAAGTCGCAGGCACTCCTTCTAAGTCTTTATAATGCCAGGCAAAAACATCTGTATAATGGGTCAAGAATGATCTTACCTTTTCAAGGAGCCCTCGGTGGCTCCACAACCAAGTGGCCACCAAAACTGGCCGATAATTGTCTTGAGTGCTTAATTGTATTTCTTTGACAGGATTTCTCTATACCATATTATCTTCGTGCTCATCTCCTTCCTTTTCTTCTTCCACTAGCTTTTCATGCATTGCTTCATAAGCAGGTGTATTTTGGATTTCAATGTGTTCCTCCTTGTCCTGCATCCATCCTGCAGGGATTTCTTGAATTGGGAAAGAACACTCTTCACTAGAATCTTTTACCTTGCCTTTAGCTTTCGTAACTTCCTTATCTGTGGTTGTCATATCCTCCTCCAAGTTGTATTTTAGGGGTGTCTTCCTGCCCCTTCTGTGGTCTGTGATGGGCTCTCCCAATCCATCAACCTGGACTTTCTCCTTATCTTCGTCATAACCTTCATTCGTGCAAGAATTATTAAGAAAAATTCCAAAACAACAGGAAGAGTTGCCTGCTTGGAGCCAATTTAGAATATCCTCTTCTTCCTCGAAATCTATTTTGGGTTGATCCTCCGATTCTAGTTCCATGCATATGCCAACTGTTTGCATCATGCTGGTGTTTCCTTGATTATCTGGGCCCTCTTCTAAATGAATCTGTGTCAGCTCTTGCCCTTTCTTGTGTACCCACATAGTGTCCTTGCCCCAATCATGAATGACACTTGCATGCCTCATCCATGGTCTTCCAATTAAGAGGGGAAATCCTCCTTCAACCTGGGGCAATCGTAAAAACCATAAAATCAAGAATGAATAGATTACCTTGTACTTCAAGTGGAACTTTTAGGATCACTCCCAAGGGCCTTACTTTGCTCTGATCTGCCAACGTAACAGTGAGATTTGCAGGCCTTGAAGGATGGACTCCAATCTTTTCCATTGTATGTTCAGGCATCAAGTTAATGCAAGAACCACCATCCACAAATAGCTCCTTGAAATTCATGACCTTTGATAGATACTGTTAGCCGAGGACTTTTATAATATGTAAGGGGTGCTTCCCCTAAAATTTTTCCTTTATGTAAAAAAGCAGTCTTTGCCATCAAACTTGTAGTGGAAGCTTCATCAATTATCTGCAATAACTCTGACCTAAATTTCCCATCCATCTTTATTAAATAAAAAATACTAACCTCCTTTTTCATGGATTTGCGTAGTTTTGAAGCCTCTGATTCCTTGAGAGCATGGGCTCTAGTTGACTTATCAAACTCCTCATGAGCCCTGTTGAAGGCATGCCCAATGGCATCACTGGTACATATGAGATCTCCTTTTTGCCTCGTATCTGCATCTGTGGTGGCTTTATCTTGAGATGGTTCTCTGTCTTGATTCCATTCCTTAATCTTTGATCCTTGACCTATGTCTGCTTGAACCTTCCCCTTGATTCTTGTCTGCACAGTCAAAGATTCTATTTCTTCTAACTGCACCACCCTGGTAGATGGTGATGGCTCATTGACTTGATCACACCTTTCTTCTTTGTGCACAGAAATCATTTGAATATGGGCCCGGATGAAGAGGCTTGATTCTTAGGACAACAATTTGTATAATGGTCTCTGGCCTCAGGGCAGTTCCTGCAACGAGGGGCATTTTCTGGTAGGGTGCACCTACTTTGATAGTGCCCGCATTCTCCACATCTCAAACAAACGATTGGCCTCCTAGTCCCATTTCCAAGGTTATTCCTCTGTCTAGGATTATAATTGTTACCTTGATTCGATGCCGCAACCATCACATTGGTGGGTGGTAGGGATCCTCCTTGTGTCTAGTATGTCGTTGCAGGAATTCCCCTTGATTGGCATTCATGGGCCTCATGACCAACTTTCCTGCATAATTGGCAAGTCACTTAACAAAGGACATTCACTTACTATGTGACCTTGCTTGCTGCACATGGAACACCAAAGCCCACTCTTGATGCCACTCCCTTTGAGTTCCTGCAGCTCCTGTCGCAGCTGAGCCAATTCCTCTGCTTGGGCCTCCTCCTCCTTTTGGAGATTTAGTGCTTCAATCTCCCTTCTCAACTAAGCAATAGCATTCTCCTCCTCTTTGTAGGGCTTATTTCTTTTTAAGCCCTCCAGCTCCTTCCTTAGCTGGATCACTGGATCCTCCATTTCTGTACCATATGTTGGTTGGGAAGAAGTTGCTCCATATTGGTGCCTTATCTGCTCCAAGCGTGTAGCTATGTTGATGAACTCCTCTATGGAGGCTGTAGGTAACACTAATTCCTTTATTTTGCATTGGGTGGCCACTGGTAGGGGCTTAGCTAACCATTTCTTAACAAAAAAATCATGTGGTGGATCTGGCAATTTAGCCATTAGTGCTTTGGCCCTAGTCACAAACTCTGGGAACTTTTCTCCTGGACCCAATCTCAAATTTTCTAGTTCTTCTATGATGATCTCCGCAGTGTTGCCATGCTGGAATTGATTTTTAAATGCATCTTTCATCAAATCCCAAGTGGTAAAATGGTTTTCAGCAAACTCGCTGAACCACTTATCTGCTAATCCTTCTAATGTGGCAGGGAAGAGCATCAAAAAGGCATCCTCCCTACCCATTAAGCCTCTAGTCTTACATAGTGCCAAAAACCTTCTAATGTGTTCATCCGGATCCTCCTGAGCTAGGCCTTTGAAAGAAGGAAACTTTATATTTAATCTTGAGAGTAAGGTTTCCAAGTCTACCTGTCCCACCATGCTCTTTACTGATGAGGTTGAAGATAGTGGATTGGAGGATCTTCTAACAACCTTCCTTCTTGTTTGCTTGCAGGTGACCCTCAATGTTTCGCACCGGGTTGCCGTCATGAGCAGCTCATAGCCTACTTAATACGAGACACTTGATAAGAATATTTACCTTTTGGTTGATGAAGTAGCACTGTAGTAGCACTATAGACACGTGATCTCTTCTATAATTTGCACTTGGTTTCTCCTAAGCTCAAATCTCCTTGGAAGTCCCACCAGGCGTGCCAAATTTTGTTGGGGGATTCTTAGACAAGAAGGAGTTTGAGGGTTTGTAGGAGAAAAGGAAAAGACCAGGAGAGGAAATACATCTTGGAAGCCTCTGCCGATTGATTACAGTAAGACAATTACAATGTTTGAAGCACAATACAAGCCAATCTTCTGTGCACAATCCCACAGATTGCTCAATGACAAAATACCAAATACCCCAAAGTCTTCTTGTCGCCGGCCTCCTCTGCACCAAACCTCCACCTGCTTCAAACTTATCCTTCTGCACACCTTGCACCAAGCTTCCACTAAGGGGGAGGAATGAATACCTTCTGTCGGCACGCGCACACTGCAAGGAGACCTTGAGATCCTTGGGGGACTAGCTTAGCACTCTCTGCACAATCCCTTAGTCACTCTCCATGCACTCCTTCAACTCCACTTCTCTGCGTCGCACACTGGTGACTCTTGCACTTCTCTCTCTTGCTTCACTTAGACTATGCTTCTCTTGCTTACTCTAGAATTGTCCAAGAATGGTCCTTGCCTTGATTTGAGTGTGTCGATCACATACGCTCCTAAGTGCAATAGTATCTTGGTGCTCACTTTGATGTCCCAAGATTGTCTTCACAAGTGGCAGCCAACGACTCACTGTTTTGTCCTGTAGTGACTTTAGACTAAAACCCAAAATTTTAATTGGGGGGCCATACTTTCCCCTTTGCGTACGCTGCCGCTTCACATACCTTCACATTTCCTTTTAAGTCTTCACTTTTGCACATAAGAGAGGGTTCACCTGAACCTTCCAAAACACTTTAAAAAACACTTTGAAACTTAGGGAAATTAGAGAAAATACCTCTGCAACCTGCAACCCACTTTCTCCAATTTAGCTTTTGTGGACAATCAATTGTGCACTACCTGTGCACTTTGACACCTGCACTTTAGCACTTTGACTTTGTACCTATTGACTTTGACCTTGACCTTTGTTGACTTTGACCAATTGACTTTGACCTTTTGACTTTGACTGCAGTTGACTTTGACCAATATGACTTTTATGGGCTCAACAGATATGATGAAAAACAGATGGGTTATAGGTTATGGAGTCCTCTAACCAAACAGTTTACTATTTCCACAGATGTGACATTTGATGAAGGAAAGAGCTGGTATACAGATAAATAGCATAGTGTTGAAACACTGGAAGAAGAGATAAGAAGGAAAGAAAAAGGAAAATCACATATGCAGGTGAATGAAGATGAAGATCATATGCAGGCAAGTATATCCAGGATTGGATCAGGTATGAGAAATGAAGATGAACCAAGATTTGATGAAGATGTGTATTCAGATACACATGAAGAATATGAGCTAAGAAGGTCAAACAGAGTAAGGAAACAACCAACCAGGTATTCTTATGACAATTCTTATTTGACTCATAAAAATTATGCTTACTTAGTAAAGGAAGATGAAGAACCTCAGAATTACGGTGAAGCAAAAGGTAAGAAATAATGGGAAGAAGCAATGAAGGAGGAGTTTAATGCTCTTGAAGAAAACAAGACTTGGGATCTTGTTCCAAAACCAAATGGTAAGAAGGTAATTGGAAATAAATGGGTTTACAAAGTTAAAAAACTTCCAGATGGAAGGATAGCCAGATACAAAGCTAGACTGGTGGTCAAAGGCTATGCTCAGACACATGGCATAGATTATGATGAGACATTTAGTCCGGTGGCAATTTAGTCCGGTGGCAAAGATATCAACCATAAGGACAGTGTTTGCTATAGCAGCATCAAAAGGATGGAAGCTAAATCAGCTAGATATAAAGAATGCATTTTTAAATGGATATATATCAGATGAAGTCTACATGGAACAACCTGAAGGGTTTGAAAGTTCCAGTTACCGAGATCATGTTTGCAGATTAAGAAGAGCTCTCTATGGATTGAAGCAAGCTCTGAGAGCTTGGAATTACAGACTTGTGAAGTATCTCAATGAACTTGGATACTAAAGTTCAAAGGCAGATGCAAGTCTACTCATCAAGAGAACAGATGAAGGTATGATATACATTTGTTAACAGTTACAGTTTTTCTTAGTAAACATTCTCCGGTACTTCTGAGAGTTAGATCTCGTAACAGAGTGTAAAGTTTTTCATGAGTGATAGCTCATCTTGAAGATAGGAGTCTCAACTATAAGTTGATCAAAAGAGTTTTGTGAAACGGGACAAGTACACAGTACAAAGTCTAATCGTAAAAAGGTATTCTGAACTGGTGAAGTTTTTCCTTAAACTTCAGAAAGAGTTCATTTACTGAAGGAAGCTCAGTTATTACTTCCTTACTTCAATTACAAACATTTGAAGTAATTACAAACAGAATTGCAGTTGATTCCGGTAAGATTCTGGTAAGATTACGGTGACAGTCCGGTAACAGTCCGATGGAATTCCGGTGAAGTTCCAGTGAACTTACAGTGAGTTCAAAACACAATTTTGACACAGTTAAGTAACAGAAAGATTATTTAACTATAAGCAGACATAGTAGTGTAAAGTCTGAAGTAATCAGATCAGAATTGAAGCCTGAAGAAGAGATGAAGTTTTCGGTAAAGTGAATTTTTGGTTTTCACTAAATACAATTATAAAGTTTTCAGTTCAAGAAGGTTGTTAAGCTATTGATGATTATAGAGGTGTTCTAATATCACTTTAGCTTAGTTCTTGTGGTGTGACGATTTCCACAGCTAAGTTTTAGCACTTGTCACATCAACAAGAAGACATTTGAGGTTGTTCTCACTTGTGTGACGTCTATTGATATTTCATGAATAGTCATCTTACACACTATAGGTCTTTGGGATTCAAGATAAACTTTGTGATGTTTGTTGGTACAAATGTTTCCAAGCCTACATACTTCCACAATTAGCATTCACTTCATAAAGTCACATATGACTATTCTCTTGTAAAAAGGCATTTACTTTTATCCTTGTAAAAATGCATATGTTATAGCACTTACTCTCACATCAAATTAGGAGGAGTCAAATCACGAATTATTTGGTAGGTGATTGATGAGAAAGCAAGTCCTAAATTTTAGGATTCATTATGGTAAGAGTTTGAATTTGAATTCAAAAAGCAGCTCCAACTCTAGCTATAAAAGATAATCAAAATCACTCGTCATGAATCCCGATTTGAAGATCATTGGAGAGGAATTTTTAGTGCTTAGTGAGCTCATTCTATAGCTTCATCACTAGCCTCACATTGTGCAATTATACATTGCCAATGTCATTGTAGTTCTATGTGATTTAACACATATACATTGATCACATATCTACTTCACTTCTCTATCATGTTCAACTTAGAATAATGAACTTTTCAAACTTCATTCTCAATACATACTCGATCCTTTGATATTCTTTAAGTTGGTATAGACTCTT
This sequence comes from Ceratopteris richardii, assembly GCA_020310875.1. Taxonomy (NCBI): domain Eukaryota; kingdom Viridiplantae; phylum Streptophyta; class Polypodiopsida; order Polypodiales; family Pteridaceae; genus Ceratopteris; species Ceratopteris richardii. Next base: position 162,485,156 of record CM035416.1, on the reverse strand, counting down.
TATCATATTGTCTATTTTCTTGCTATAAAGTTTCATTCTAATTGCCTTGGCCAACCTTAAGATATCTTCAAAACTTTGCTCACTGGTTTGCATGGTAATGAAGCCCGAAAATGCCGAGATACACCTTCAACTTTCTAAGCATCATTCTCTGAGTATTCTCTATCATTTTAAGTGAAATTACTTGCAAAATTTAGCTATCTTGATTATTAGATATGCCTAAAAGCATTTTACTAAATTTTTAGCATAGAGGGAGTAATGTTCATTTCTTTGAGCAGGTGTGGTGACCAAAGTAGCAAGTTTTGGTCCATGGTTCAATCTCTTATTCATCTGTTTTGATCCATTGATTTGAGGCTCATATTCCAAAGTAATTGCGTGATTATTTGTGCTTCTTGAAAGGCTGAACAATTCTACTTTACACTTCGCAACTTGTTCTTGGTTGGTGTGAAGCACGGATTTGTAGCACCATCTCATTTCCAAAATCTATCCACCATCTTCTTCAACAATGGCATCATAGCAACATTAAGGTAAAATGGGAGGTGGATTTCCATCATTCATTGATAAATTGGAAAAGAGCAATGGTCTAGAATGATCCTTAATGATGAAGGCTTACCTCCAAGGAAGAAGCTTGTATGGATACATGTTTGGAGATGAAGAAATGCCAATATTCAGAAGCAAACATCAACCTACAAGAGAGCAGCAAGAAAGACTAGCTACATGGTGTGCAAAGGATGCTCTACCTAGGTCTTATATACTTAACTCAGTATGTGATTTATTATTACCTCACATTAGGAATTGAACAACCTCCCAAGGTATCGGTGCAAAGTCCAAGCCCACACATTTGGCTTGAGGTTCATAAAGATATGAAGTTCGATAGAAACCATTGCTAGTGAAAATTGATCCCTTTACCTTTGTAAAAGTCATTTCTTTTTTACTTGAGAATATTTGTAATCACCTACCAAAAAATTGTGGACTTGTTAGTTGGAAAAGTAACTACTACATTGAGGGAATATTACCTAGAATGAAGGATCACTCTTAGAGAGAGCCAAAAGTTGAATTCAAATTCAAATTTGAATACAACACTTATATAAAGTCACTTGAAAAAGTCATGGGGAGCAGCTTCTTTATCCGAGCTCTCCATTGCGATTTTGTATGTGTGTAAGGCCTACATTGTAGCCTACGCTATTCTCCATCATAGGTCTATGATTATCAATCCTATGATCTTGTACAACATTGTTCATTAAAACATTATATCTACATTGTTCATCTATGATATCTCTGTTATAGTCATTCCTAATTGTCAACTTGTGTTGCTCATATCTGACTCAACTCTCAAATACATTCTATGATCTATTGCTTATTGGAATCAGCTCAAAGTTATCTATAGGCTGACAAATTTTGAAGCAAATCCATTCACCCAATTTGGCGAAAAGCATGTCAAAGCACTCACTAGTCAAACTCTTTATAGGTCCTAAAAAATCGGACATAATGGTTTATTTTTTAAATTGATTGCTCTGTGTATAGTGGATCATTTGATTTCACTTGGACTCATTAGCTTACTTAGCGAATTAGATACCTCTAAAAGGAACTTTTACAATTCCTACTGTACAGGTAGCACTGAGCATTACAAGCAGCAGGTATATGATCCGAAATAGAAGGTTTTCATTGAGTCTTCTATTTAGAAGTAGTCTTTTTTGATTCAATCTTTTCATACATCATTTCCAAAGTACATAGGCACTTGTATGTTGTCTTTGGAAAGCTAAGAGGGACCACATATCAACTCTGATCCTACAAGGGGCTGGTTATAAGCAAGATTTGCCAGTAGCTACTCATCACTTGGAGTGTCCATCCATCTTTCCCAGTAGTGGTATCAGATCAAAGTTAAGGTAAAATGGGAGATGGTTTTCCTTCTTTCATTGATAAATTAGACAGGAACAACTATCAGGCATGGTCCTTGAGGACGAAGACATACTTGATAGGAAGGACCCTCTATGGATACATCTCAGGAGACGAGGAGATGCCCATATTCAGAAGCAAAGGACAACCTACAAGAGAAGAACATGAAAGACTCAACACATGGTGTGCGAAGGATGCATTAGCAAGGTCATACTTACTTAACTCAATCTCTGATTTTCTTCTTCAACTTTTAGGAACTGTAAGACATCCAAGGGACTTGGGAAACATTGTCTTCTTATTTCTCTTCCAACACAAGGGCCAGGAAGAATCAATTGTGGATTGAATTCACAACTCAAAGGAAGCAACCTAAGCAAGCTATCTGAGAGTATGTGACCAAAGTTAAAGATGTAGCAGATTAGTTGACAAGCATAGGAGAAGAAACTTAAGAGGATCAGATTGGAAGGCAAGTAATCAATGACATTAAAGCTGATGAAAAATGGGAGAGCTTCACAACTACCATGGACTTGTACATGGACATGTATATTCTAGACCTTACCACACTCATGGGGCAACTATTCACCCATGAATCCAAGCTCAATAAGAATGGAGATTCATCAAGAGGTAATCACTCTTCTGCCCTATACACTGATAAGAATAAATCTAAAGAGAAAGGCAAGAACAAGAAGGTAGAAGACAAAGGAACTACCTCCCAAGCGAGCTATGGAGGGAGAGGTAGATCATCAAGAGTAAGGGGTAGAGGAGGTAAGCAAGGTAGGGGGAGACCTTATAACTCCTCACCATGTAATATTTGTGGTTTATCAAATCATACTACAGATGAGTGTTTCGAGAACTTCAGGAATCATAGAGGTAGAGGTTATCAAAGAGGTGGATAACACAATCAAGAGGAATATTCAATCACCACCAATGATACAACAACAACTACAACAACAACTACAATAGCAACTACCAAGGAGGATACAAATCCAGAAAGGATTACAACAACTACACAGAGGAGCAAGAAGATTCTCTTCTGATTATGAACATGACTTCAAAACTAGGTATAAATGATGATCATCTCTTCTACATTGACTCAGGATGCTCGAACCATGTGGCAGACAATGTAGCTCTTCTCTCTGACCTTGAGGAACCAAAGAGTAAACATCAGGTAAAAACAGGTGATGACACCAAGCACTCAGTGATTAAAGTTGGAAATGTTAAGACCTCTGATGGGAACAAGAATCTATTAAGTAGGGTTCTATATGTACCAACTATTACCCATAACTTGATGAGTGTTGGACAGATTGTAGAAAAAGGTTTGCAAGTTAGATTCAACCAACATGGAGCATTTGTGGAGGATCCCAAGCATGGGTTCAAGAGAATTGCCAAAGGAGAAAAGACAGGTAGACTATTCACTTTTGAACTTGAGGATACAAGGAACATTGCACTTTATAGTTATAAAGATCAAACATTATTAGATCTTGAAATTTGGCATAAAAGATTAGGGCATGTAAGTGAAAGAACCTTGAAACAAATATGCAGAGATCAATGTGTGCTTGGGATACCTAATGTATCCAAGCAACACATGATTTATAAATGTGGTGCTTGTTAGTTTGTAAAATCTCATAGGTTACCCTTCTCAAGGAAACGCTACATGCATGAGGATTATCTAAAACTTGTTCATATAGATGTATGGGGACCAAGCAAGGATCAAGGTATTATGTATCTTGATGATTATAGTCAGTGGACTGTATTGTACTTTATCAAGCACAAAGATGAAGTATTCAGTTGCTTTGAAAAGTATCTTGCACTTGTTGAGAATCAAACAAGGAGAAACCTAAAAAGGCTAAGGTCAGATGGAGGAGGCGAGTACTTCTCAAATGATTTTGATGCATTCTTGCGGGATAGAGGAATCAAGAGAGAAATTACCACAAGGTATACCCCTGAGCATAATGGGATAGTAGAAAGAAGAAATAGATTGATTGTTGAAACAACTAGGTCAATCCTAAATGAAAATAAAATTACTTCACTACTTGTGGGCAGAGAGTGTATCTATTTCCACTTATCTTGTAAACACGTTGCCATCCAAATATCTTGATGGGATTACCCCATATGAAGCATGGCATAGTAGAAGACCCTCACTTGATCATTGCAGGATATTTGGATGTGTAGCATATGTGCATATCCCTTCTCAGATAAGAGGTAAGCTAGAACCTAAGGCAGAGAAGTGTACCTTCATAGGGTGTGATCTAAATCAGAAAGGATATAGGTTCTACAACCCTTCAAACAAGGGATTCATGGTCAGTAGAGATGTTGTCTTTGATGAAAATGATTCTTGGCTGGATAGTGAATCTAGGAAGGTAAAACTACCTTATGACTTGGAAGAAGAGTTTCCAAGCCTTACTAAGGAGGAGCCTCCTCAGAATGGAGACATCAATTCAGATGATGAAGACATCATTAACCTTGAAGAGTTCAAAGCATGGAAGTCCAAAGGCAAACTTAAGATGAAGAAATTGGAGGACATACCCGAATCATCCAACCAAGCAATCAGAAGACCACAAAGGGAGAGCAAGAAGCCAACCAGATATGGGTATGACACTTCCCTAGTTACTAAGCACTCTGTTTATCTTGCAAAAGATTTTTCAATTGAAGAACCAGCATCATATGAAGAAGCTAAGACTAAGGCAGAATGGAAAGAAGCTATGGATGAGGAGATTGAAGCACGCAAGGAGAGTGATACTTGGGAACTCGTTCCAAAGGAGTCTATGAAGGTAATTGGTTCTAGATGGATATATAAGATAAAAAGAAATTCTGATGGGTCAATAAGTAGGTAAAAAGCTTGACTTGTGGCTAAGGGTTTTGCACAAACCCAAGGCATTGATTATGAAGAAGCCTTCTCACCTATGGCTAAAATGCCAACCATCAAGATATTGGTAAGTGTGACTGCATCAAAAAATTGGAACATGTATCAATTGGATGTAAAAAATGCATTTCTAAATGGCTGGATTTCAAAGGAGGTGTACATGTCATAACCTCCTGGCTATGAGACCCCAAAACTAGGTAACATATGTATGCAAATTGAATAAATCTCCGTAAGGATTGAACCAGGCACCTAGGGCATGGAACCATAGGTTGACTACATACCTTCAAGATCAAGGTTTTTTGATGAGTAAAGCAAATACTTCTCTATTCATCAAGAGAAGTAATTCAAAGGTAATATATCTATGTGTATATGTTGATGATATCATACTTACAGGTAATGATGCTAATGGCATCAAATAGATCAAGAACTAGATGATGAAGGAGTTCAAATTAGTGATCTTGGATCACCAAAATTTTTTCTTGGACTTGAGCTAGTCTATACTAGCTCTTGAATTTACATTACTCAGAGGAAGTATATACAAGTTATGTTGAAGAAGTTTTATTTGCAGGATGCCAAAGTTCCAAGTACTCCAATGGAGGTAAACCTAAAATTAAGTGCTCATGAAGTTGATGTACTTGAGGATATTGTAGGTTATCAAAGTATAGTGGGAAGCTTGAACTATGCTACCTTGACAAGGATAGACATGGATTATGGAGTAAGTGTACTTAGTCATTTTATGCATAAGCCTAGGGCACCCCACTTGGAGGCTTCCAAAAGGATCATGAAGTACCTTAAAGGTACTCAACATCATGGTTTCTATTTCCCTTATACATCAGACATGGACATTAAGATCTACTCAGATCGAGATTGGGTAGGATGAAAAGATGATAGGTGGAGTACCTCAGGATACCTTTCATTTGCAGGTAATAAGCCAATATCATGGTCTTTAAAGAAGCAACCTACTGTTTCTTTATCTTCTATAGAGGCAGAGTATAGAGGATTGGCTTGAGGGGGAGCTATTGGTGCAAACTCAAAGTCCACACATTTGGCTTCAGGTTCATAAAGATATGAAGTTCCATAGAAACCATTGCTAGTGAAAATTTATCCATTTACCTTTGTAAAAGTCATTTCTTTTTTACTTGAGAATATTTGTAATCACCTACCAAAAAATCATCGACTTGGTGGTTGGAAAAGTAACTACTACATTGAGGGAATATCTCCTAGAATGAAGGATCATTTTTAGAGAGAGCCAAAAGTTGCATTCAAATTCAAATTTGAATACAACACTTATATAAAGTCACTTGAAAAAGTCGCGAGTAGCAGCTGCATTATCCGAGCTCTCCATTGTCATTTTGTATGTGTGTAAGGCCTACATTGTAGCCTTCACTATTCTCCATCATAAGGCTATGATTATGAAGCCTATGATCTTTTACAACATTGTTCATTAATACATTATATCTACATTGTTCATCTATGATATCTCTATTATAGTCATTCCTAGCTGTCAACTTGTGCTGCTCATATCTCACTCAATTCTCAACCAAACTCCATGATCTATATCTTGTTGGAATCAGCTCGAAGTTATCTATCTAAATGCTGAAAAAAATCCATTCACCAAATTTGGAGAAAAGCATGTCGAAGCACTCTCTGGTCAAACTCTGTAGAGGTCCTAAAAAATTGAGGGTAATGATTTATTTGTTAAATTGATTGCTCTGTGTATAGTGGACCATTTCAAGTGATTTCACTTTGAATCATTAGCTCACTAAGCTAATTAGATACCTCTAAAAGGATTTTTTACAATTCCTACTGTACTGGTAGCACTGAGCATTACAAGCAGCAGGTGTATGATCCAAAATAGAAGGTTTTCATTGAGTCTTCTATTTAGAAGTAGTCTGTTTTCATTCAATCTTTTGATACATCATTTCCAAAGTACATAGACACTTTTATGGCTTCTTTGGAAAGCTACGATGGCCCACATATCAACTCTGAACCTACAAGGGGCTGGTACTAAGGAGGATTTGGTAGTACCTACTCATCACTTGGAGTGTCCATCCATCTTTCCCAACACAAGAGACATGGGAAGTACTCTCTCCATACTTCTCATCAAATACAAGGGCTAGGAAGAACCATCTTTCGATGGAGTTCACGACCTTGAAGAAGCAACCAAAGCAAAGTGTAGCTGACTATGTGACCAAAATGAAGGATGTAGCTGATCAACTTGGGAGTATAGGAGAAGAAATAGAAGAGGAACAAATAGTAAGGCAGGTCATAAATGGCATTAAAGCTGATGATAAATTGGAGTCTTTTACCACAACAATGGAGCTATATATGGACATGCAAACACTTGACCTCAACACATTGATGGGGCAACTCCTCACACTTGAGACAAAGCTCAACAAGAATGGAGATACTTCTAGAGGTAATCAATCTTCTACCCTTCAGAAGATAAAAATAAGAGTAAAGATAAAGGCAAAGGTAAAAGGAATGAGGAAGAGGCAAGTACCTCCCAAGTGAATTTCACTGGTAGAGGAAGAGGTACTAGGGGAAGGGGCATAGGAGGAAAGCAAGGCAAGGGGAGACCATACAACTCTTCACCTTCCAACATTCGTGTCTTTACTACTCATACCATAGATTAGTGCTTCAAGAACACAAAGAATCAGAGAGGAAGAGCCTTCTATAGAGGAGGCTATGGACAATCGAGAGGTAGGTTCAATAAGGGAGGAAGAAAGAACCATCACAATTACAACAAAAGCTACAACAACAACTTTCAAGGAGGCTTGAGAGGTAGAATAGAATACAAGAACTATACATTTGATCAAGAAGATTTCCTACTACTCATGAATATGATAGCCAAGCAAGGTAATGATGATGAGTACCTATTCTATATTGATTTTGGTTATTCCAATCATGTGGCTAGAAATGTAGCATTGTTATTTGATCTTGAAGAACCTAAAGAGAAGCATGAAATCTACAGAGGTGATGACACTAGGCACTCTGTAAAGAGGATTGCAAATGTTAAAACATCTGTTGGTAACATGAACCTCCTAAGTAAGGTATTGTATGTGCCAACCACTATAAGAAACCTAATGAGTATTGGGCAGATTGTTTAGAGGGGCTTACATGTTAGATTCACAAGGGCATTGAGCATATGTGGAGGACCCTCAAAGAGGCATCAAGAGGATTGCAAAAGGTGAGAAATCTTGTAGACTCTTTACATTTGAAGTTGAAGATACCACAAATATTGCTCTCTTCAATTATAAAGATCAAATCCTATATAAATTGGAGATATGGCATAAGAGACTAGGTAATATAGGTGAAAGGAAATTGAAACAAATCTGGAGGGATCAAAGTGTGCTTGGCATTCCAAATGTGTCCAAACAACACATGATTTACAAATCGGGAGCATGCCAATTTGGCAAATCACATAGGTAGAAGCTTGAAGAGGCTCAGATCTAATGGAGGTGGTGAGTATCTCTCACATGAAATTGACTCATTATTATAGGATAGAGGCATAAAGAGAGAGAGAGAGACTACAACAAGGTACAATCCTGAACAGAATGGAGTGGAAGAGAGAAGAAATAGATTAATAGGAGAGACAACAAGATCAATGTTGAATGAAAACAAACTTCCAAATTACTTATGGGTAGAAGTTGTTTCCATAGCCACATACTTAATTAATAGGCTTCCATCCAAGTCCCTAGATGGAATGACACCTTATAAGGCATGGAATGGAAAATCTTTGGGTGCATTGCTTATGCACATATACCCTCACACATTAGAGGAAAGCTTGATTCAAAAGTTGAAAGATGCATATTCATTGGTTATGATCAAAATTTGAAAGGATATAAGTTGTATAATCCCACTAGCAAAGGATTTACAGTTACTAGGGATGGTGTGTTTGATGAAAATAAGTCTTGGCTTGAAGATGATTGCAGGAAAATAAGGCTATTTTCCAACTCTGACTCAAGAAGAAGCACAAATATCAGAAGATGTTAACTCTAAACATGAAGAACATATTGATTTCAAACCTTGGAAGTCCGAGGGCAAGTTAGAATTCAAACAATTGAAAGACATTCCAAAGTCATCCAATCAAGCACTTAGAAGATCTCAAAGGGCGGGCAAGAAACCCATAAGGTATGGCTATGACACATCACTAGTTTCCAAGCATTCTACATGCATTGCTAAAGATTCTATATCAGAGGAGCCTTCTTTATTTGAAGAAGCCAATAAGAAGGAAGAATGGAGAGAAGCTATGCAGGAAGAAATTGAAACACTTCAAGAGAACACCACTTGGGATTTGGTTCCCAAGAAACCATGCATGAAGGTAATAGGATCTAGATGGATTTACAAAGTAAAGAAGAATTTAGATGGTTCAATCAACAAGTATAATGCAAGGCTACTAGACAAGAGGCTTACTCAAACCCATGAAGTGGGTTATGAGGAGACCTTCTCACCTATGCCTAAGATGTCAACAATTAAAGATTTAGTAAGTATTACTCCTTCAAGGAATTGGAACTTATATAAGTTAGATGTTAAAAAAGCATTTCTTATTGGATGGATCTTTGAAGAGGTCTACATGGCTCAACCACCACAATATGAAGACAAGGGAAAACCCGAGTTTGTATGCAAATTAAAAAAGGCATTGTATGGATTAAAGCAAGATCCTAGAGTTTTGAACCATAGGCTTGTCACATCTTTGGAGGACCAAGGCTTTGTCGTAAGCAAAGCAGATTCTTCATTATTTATTAAGAAGATTAATTCAAAGATTATTTGCCTATGTGTTTATGTGAATGACATTATCTTTACAAGAGATGATGCCAATGGCAGTAATAAGATCAAAGCTCAGATGAAGGAAGAATTCAAGATCAATGATCTTAGATTGCTCACATATTTTCTTGGCTTAGAGATTGTGTATTAAGAATCCAGTGTTTTTATTACCCAAAGAAAGTATATTCATGATATGCTAGTTAAGTTCAAGATGGAGAATGCAAAAATTGCAAGTACATGTACGGAAGTAAATCACAAACTTAGTTCTCATGAGTGAGAACATCTTGAAGGCATTATAAGTTATCAAAGGGTTGTTGGGAGTCTCAATTATGCAACCCTAACAAGAGTCGACATATGTTGTACAGTAAGTACATTAAGTCAATTTATGCATACACCAAGAAAACCTCATATGGAAGCTGGCAAGAGGATCTTAAAGTATCTAAAGGGGTACCATAAACCTATTTTGTCCATTCACATCTAACTTGGATATCAAGTTATATTCTAATGTAGATTGGGCTCGCTCAAAAGATGATAGGAGGAGCACTTCTGGCTACTTATCTTTTGTAGGTTCAAAGTTGATTTCGTGTTCATCAAAGAAACAACTAACTATGGCATTATCATCAATTGAAGCTGAATATCGAGGCTTAGCAAATGCAACACAAGAAGCAATGTGGTTAAAGCTACTCTACTCAGAATTATGGATACATACCTACCGTATAATGATTTTTGGCAATAACACTAGCTCACTTTATTTGGATGCTAATCATGTATATCATGCAAGGACGAAGCACATTGAAGTACATTATCATTATGTGAGAAAGAAGCTACTTACCAAGGACATACAATTGTCCTATGTATCAACCAATTTGCAATGTGCAGATATGCTAACCAAATCTTGGATGGAACTAAGATGAACAAATTCAAGATCATGATTGAATTGCACGAAATCACGGAAGACCAAGCATGATAGGATTGATGGGGACCTGTCGGTGCAAATGAGTCCAAGCTAACATACTTGGACAATTAGCTTTCACTTCATAAAGTCACATATGACTATTCTCTTGTAAAAAGGCATTTACTTTTATCCTTGTAAAAGTGCATATGTTAATATGTTATAGCACTTATTCTCACGAGAATTAGGAGGAATCAATTGTTCTTCAGCAAAAATGGAGTTTGTAGCCGTTGCCCTTACCCCAAAAGAAGCTATTTGGATAAAAACTATTTCGCATGAATTGAAACAACTATTTACTTGAACATTGTGTGTGACAACCTCTCTTGTAGGCACGTTGTGAGAAATCCTAAACACCGGAAATGAAGCACCACTTCACAGACGATTGATTGAACAAAAGAAATTGCATCTTTAATTAACTTGAACACATCTCATGTGCGCTGATATGGTGACAAAGCCACTAAGTGCGAGAAAACCATGTTGTGCAGAAAAGATTTTTTTTTTTTTTTAATATAAAGGAAGTTCGGCAATAGCCTACTCTCCCGGACTTGAATTAAATTAAGAAACAAAGGTACAGTAGAAGGGGACTAGTGCCCACGGGACCCCCCAAATCCCACAAAGCAGGGGAAGCTTGATTGAATCCTAGGATACATTACAAAGAAGGTTAATCACCCTCTCGTCGCCCTCATGCGGGGCCCACTTGGGTTTGAGCTTGTTGTTGATCAAAAGGAGGACTTGATGGTGCCTGAAGGGGGGTGATTTCTTACAGTTGACAATCCTTTTGCCGAGGAGGAATAGTGATTTCTCAATCGACCACTCCCTGGGGGGATCGCCGAAGTTGAGAGCACACCGCTCCCGTCAGATTTTCCACAGGACTTCCCCCCTGATTGCGTTCCAGAGTGCCGCAGAGCAGCCAATCACTTCTCCCAAAAGGACTTGTTTCCAACTAAGCTGTTTCTGGAGTCTGATTTTCATTTCAACCGTCTGCCAGATTCTGTAGGAGTTGGGGCAAGTAAGGAAGATGTGTGGGACATCTTCGATTGCACGGTGGCAGCGTTTGCACCAAGGAGGGATCCCACAAAGCTTGCTTGCCTTATGGTTGGTCCAAATTCCTCGATGAAGAATTTGCCATAAGAGGACAGACTTCTTAATCTCTATAAGTGGGTGCCAGATACCCATGAATTTCATGTCCCACCGAAGCCGCGTCCACGACAGGCACCACTTCTTGTTGAGGCTGATCTGGAGGTCAGCCGTTTCTTTGATGTTCGGGATTTTGTGTAAGCTGTTTCCATTGTGCCATTTGAGACCGAGCGCGTTCGGTGTGTCGTGTCCCATGAGAAGGCGGGTCTTTTGACGGTCCCAAGCGAGGCATCTGCTTTGCAAAGTGTTCCATTCTACGTAGGAGATGTTTATGCGAGGGTCAATGTCCTCTAAGTTGATCCAGCTGTTGGTGTCATGTTTCCAGAGGTGTTTCCATTTTTTGAATCCTTTGTTCCATAACTTCTTGGCATTTTGAATGTTCCACGACTCCACACTCCGGATGCCATGTATCGGAAACCAGATAGAGTCGTTTTGTTTGATTCCGGCCGCCCACTTCCAGTCCTCACTAATTCTTGTAAAGCTTTTGACTTTATTCCAGCTCTTCCAAAGGGAGCACACGAGGTTGGAGCCTTTCGGGAAGACGGGGATCGGGGAGAAAAGCAGGGTCATGATGTCAAGATTCTTCCAGTTCGGGAACCCCATGAGGGCCAACTCATGTTTGTTTCTGAAGATCAGCTTGGCCCACGAGGCCTCCCTATTGCACCAAGCCTTAATCATCCATTTGGCTGCCAGTTTGTTGGCCATACACCCAATGTCCAGGATACCAAGCCCCCCGCTATTTCTAGGGCTAGTGCAGATGGCCCATTTGATTTTGGGCACCCCCCTTCTGTTATGATCGCCCGTCCAAAGAAAGTTTCTACAAATACCATTCAGTTTGGACAGGCCTTGCTCGTTCGGTCTCCAGCATGAAAGGAAATAGATGGTAGAAGAGAGGAGGAACGTGTTGATAACCATCGCACGTCCAGCGAGATTGATTTGCATACCTCTCCAATAGTTAAGCTTGTTTTCGAGTTTGGCCAGCGCCCAGTTCCATCACTGCTCCATAGAGACACCAAACCCCAAGGGGATTCCAAGAAGTCGAAAGATTTGGCCCTGAGGGATGATTTGACAGCCATGATCAATGAGAAGGCCAGGATGATGTCCCACAATGGCCCTGAAGGCGGTCTTAGAGTGGTTGATTTTGGATCCAGAGGCATCGCAGAAGGTAGCGAGACACCCCCAGAAAGCCTCCAGGCTAGTATTATCATTGTAAACGAACGCGTTCATATCATCAGCAAAAAGTCTCATGATGATTTGACCGTGGTCGTGAGGCAGCCTGAGGCCTTTGATATTGCCAGCCTCCACATGATGAGCCACAAGTCTGCTCAGCCCCTCCGTGGCGACGGCAAAAAGAAGGGGGGCCATGGGGCACCCTTGTCTAATAGACCTTTTAAGGTGGATCGCCTTCGAAAGTTTGCCGTTAACGTTGATTTGGGTCGTTGCGTTTCCGAGAAGGGTCGCGATCATCTTGGTGAATTTCTGACTACATCCGAGATCTTGGAGCGCCTGCAGAATATAGTCCCATTCTAGCCTGTCGTAGGCTTTGTCAAAGTCGATCTTGAGGAAGACCACATCTTGATTAGACTCATTTGCAAATTGAATACCTTCCCATATATCCATAATGGTTTCCAGGATAGACCTGCCTTTGATGAAACCTTTTTGGTCCTCACTAAGCCAAGATCTCAGGTGGCAGGAGAGTCTGTTGGCGATGACTTTGGCGATGATCTAGTATCCTGTTTGGAGCATCGTAATAGGCCGCCAGTTCTCGATTCTGTTCTTTTCCCCCTTCTTGTGTATCAACTTGATAATTCCATTATTTAGACAAGAAGGAAGAGCACCAAACTTTAGCGCTTCTTGCCAAACCATCCGGAGGGGGGTGGCAACCACCAGCTTGAAGGATTTATAGAACTCGTTAGTGAGTCCGTCGGGTCCCGGGCTTTTACCGAGAGGGAGGGCATCAATGACCTCAATGATTTCTGATTCAGAGATAGGGGCATGCAGCAGGGAGTGGAGGTTGGGTGGTATCCTCCGGAGGGAAACTCTAGAAATTGCAGCCATACAGTCCCTTCTATGATGGGAGAGGGGGTTCGAGGTTCCCAGGAGTTTCGTGAAGTGCCCTTCGATGATGCCAAAATTATCTTCTTCCGAATTGCAGACATTGCCAAGTGGATCTAGCAGTAGGGGGATCGAATCTCTGTTGTGTTTCCTTTTAAGGATTCGGCACGTCTCTTTGGTGGGTTTGTCGGCTTTGCCAGCCCACCACTCCTTGAAGAAGATTTGCAAGTTTTTCCTTTGTATTTCTTCCTCGTATCTCAACGCTGCTCTGATTTTTCGGAGACCTTTCTGGGCTTGGTGTTTTCCTTTGTTCACTTCCTCCTCGAGCCGCCAGAGTCTGTGGTAGAGAGCAACCCTACGAGCCCGCCGCACAGTCTCGAGCATCTTCTTAGTTCTGATCATGATCTTACGAGACTTGTCGACCGCACTTCTCCAGCACTTGGCTGGGGCCAAGCCAGAGGTGAACGCCACCTTCCACACATCGGCAATTTCTTGATGGACAGATGGGAGAGAGAAGGTGGAGGGGTTGGCATGGAACCACGGAGCCTTGCGGATCTTGTTGGAAGGTTGAAAAGTGATAACGATCGGGTAGTGATCAGAGATAGTGAGGTCAGTGCGTTGCGTGATGGTAGGGTGGCCCCACTGATGGGTAAAACTCTGAGAGATGTAGCATCTGTCGAGTCTAGCTTTCCTCAGGTTCTCGCCCGCTTGGAGATTTGACCAGGAAAAGCCACTCGAGTCTTTGAATTCAACCAAATCCAAGTGAAGTTTGGTCATGTCCCACGTTTCTTTCTCCCGACTGTCGATGACCCTGCCCTTGCCCATCCATCTGTCCATAGGGTCCTCCACCATGTTGAAATCACCACATATGAGCACGTTGTGGGGAAGCGAGTCTAAGGAGGCCCAAGTGTTGAGTCTCTCCAAATCCCCGTTAGGGGCGTACAAAGAAACCAAAGTGACACAAAGGGGAGCACCAAAAGAAGCAGCAATCCAACGGTGACTAACATCTTCAATGAAGTTCTCAAGCTTTTCAAACCAGCGTTGTTTAACACCGATAGCCGTTCCTCCAGACCCCCGCGGGTGTTTCGTTGGGATCCACACATGGGCCGAGGAGATCTGCCTGAGCCGTTTCTGGAGGTCTTCTCCGTCAATTTTAACCTCTTGAATGCATATAAAGTCTGGGTTTACGCTAATGTCGCGGAGCCATTGACCAATGATGGTCGCTCTTGAGGGGTCGGTTAGCCCTCTAGCATTTAGCGAGATGACAATCATTTTGAATTGATCCCTCTTTGCGGGAGGGAGCTTTGTCCTTTCTTCTCTTGGCTTCCTCTTTCTTTTTCGCTGGGATCTGGTCCCGACTTAGAAATCGGTTCTTGTGGGGGCTTTTCCAGGGTAACTCCATGGGCTGTTTTCCTTTGCGGGATGCCCCTTGCTGGGGAGACTTGGGCCCCGTGCTCGGAACCGTTTCCGGGATCGTCGATCCAATGATAGAACTTTCACTATCCAAGTTGTCTTCGTTACTAGTGGTGAAACCATCTTCTTTGCTTGTAGTGTAGCCCTCCTGGGGGGTTTCTTTATTGTCGGGGATCTCTTGGGCATTGTCGTGGCTGTCTACCTCAAGTAGCTTCCCACCTGGGTAGTCAAGCTCATTGATCTCCTTTTCTAGATTGCAATACAAATTGCTATAGGGGGTATGTGGCAGGTTGTTTCTCTCACCGTTGGCCCTCGGGCTTCTTTTCCTTCTTCTTCTAACTTCAGTAAAGCCATCAGCATCAGCTTGAGGATTCAGGAGGCCCTTGCCTTCCCCTTCCTTGGTCGAGTGAGTCAAATCGCCAATGTTGTCTTGAGCAGTTTTGGAGGCTTCTTGAAGGCGCTTGTTTTTTTGCCTGAGAGGGCAATCTTTAATCCTGTGACCTTGCTGGCCGCAACGAAAGCACGCGTTGGGAAGGTTTTTGTAGGTGATGTCCTGCTCCCAAACATCTCCTTCGCCCATGTCCACTTTGATCATTGATGGAAGCGGCGAACTGAGGTCGGCCTCGACACAGATTTGGGGGTGCCACCTAGCGTTGAACGAGTGTCTTGCACCTTCATATATGAGGCCACCAATGTCTTCGCGTGAAGCCAGCGGCCTGCCGATAGGAGAGACAATGTCCCACACGAAGTTGTACAAGAAGTACGGAAGGTTAGGGAGCTCAACCCAAAGAGGGTATCGAAGCGATTTCGATTTGTCGGGAGTAAAGTCCGGGGACCATCTGAATAGGCACAGAGTCGCCCGGCCGAGCTGCCAGGTGCCAACGCTTAGGGCTTGGAACGCCATCTCTTCATTTTCAAAGACAAGCAGCATGTGGTTCGCTGGTAAGAACTGGCATTTGGTAACAATTAGTCCTCGAGGGAACCACTCTTTTCGAAGCCATTGTCGCACAGTTTCGAGCGGGGGCCTAGGGCCAAGCACTTGGCCGACGAGGCAAACTTTCTTGAGCTCCTCCTGAGCCGACAGAACTGCGGGTCTACTGAGGGACATGATGGGGGATTCAACCCTTTCGGCCGCCTCAGGGGCGGCGCACGACCCCCCCTCCAGCAGGGTGGCCATGAAGTCGGTCTCCCTAGGGGGAGGGGCCCGATTACTTTTCACGAGAGAGGAGGAAGCCACATCCATGGCCAAAAGGAACTTGCACAACTTTTACTTTTCGATAACCAAAGGCAAGGCCCTCCAACGTGGAGAGAAGGCCCCCCCTCCGATTACATCTAGGCCTAACACTCCAAATTAAGGTGAAGACAATAAGGCCAAAATCCGACAAAAAGGCTCCTTTTTCTTTTTTCGAATCTTTTCACTTTTTTTTTTCTTTTTTCTTTTTTCTTTTTCTTTTAAATATATATATATAAATATATATAAACTTTTTTTCTTCTTCTCTTTTTTTTTTCTTTTTCTTATTCTTTTCCTCTCACTTTTTTGACCATAGCGAATGGCAGCCGATAAAGACTAAGGAAGAGACCCGAGCATGCGACCCGGCGTCCAATTTAAATTTCGCTGCCAGAAGTGAGGCGCCTCAGCCACGTGGCCTACCCGACACACAGGGCCTTACCAGGGAGACGAGGGGCCCGTCTGGCCGACCATCGCAGCTACACACTCGCGCCAAGAATTTGAATTCCCCGCGATGGGCAAGAGCCCACGATGGTACGTAATCACCTCGGGAGTCGAGCCCCCCCTGCGAATGATCCCCCGGAGCGCCACCCGCGGTTAGACGGTGGGCGTGAGCCACACCGTCGCGATGGGCCACAAGCCTCACCGCCGGCGGACAAGAAGAACGATGGTACGGAGGCGGGTCGACAATCCAGGCGAGTCACGATGGCCCCAGAACCGCGATGGTACGGAGCCAAGAGAGAACCGTCGCGATGCCTCGCTGTCCCGTCCAGGGGAGGCGTGCACAAGAACCGAGGCGGCCCGTCGCGACGAGGCCTGCAGAGCAGAACGTTACGTCGTTCTGAGGAGGCTGCCGTCGTGAAGCCGTCTCCGAGACGAAGACGATTTATCGCTCGTGGGGTGCCAGAGAAACTCCTTATCGCTCGTGGAGGAAGCTGTAAAGATGATTTTTGCGCTCGAGTTTGTCGTTGTTGCCATCTTTGCCTCTGGCCATCTTCGGTGCTTCAATCAGTCCGTCGCCGTACCAAGCTATCATCCTTCAACCCTCCCTCCTTCAAATCTCATATATGTACCACATTAATTATTCCCTTCCTGGCCGTCCAGAAAGAAGGAACAGAACAAATCCTTCCAAATTTCAGCGCCTTGGTTTACTTGAATCTTCAAACTCGCAGTATTGCGATGACTAGAGCCATTATGTTCGACACCCATGGATCCCGCAAATCGTGCAAAGTCCAAGATTTGTTCTTTGGTGGACAACATAGAACGCTGAACCAGTAAACACTACACATTACACTAACATGAAATCTACATAATCTCTTTTCCCTTTTTGGAACATCAGTTTCATTTCTTGAATGGTCCAAAGCTGCCTTTTAGTCAGTTGGTAATACTTATGTCACATACCCTACTAAATTACGGCGAATGATAATCGATCTTCTTTTTATGTCACATACATTACTAAATTACCGCAAATGATAATCGATCTTCTTTTTATGTCACATACACATACTAAGTATTGGGCATTGAGGAATACATTTATTCATTTTCGTTGCATCTTGTAGCGCCCGCGTATGCCATCCTCTCCTTCTCTCATTTTCCCCTCTGCCCCGACTAAGAACAAGAGAACGAGGGGGATATCGTGCACTCAGGTGCAAGGGGGTGGGAGGAGATAATGAAGCAGAAAAGGACTTAACACGCTGTAATGTAAACAAGGGTATTCAATGAAGGGTGTTGTTTGGCATGTCAGCAGTGAGAAGGTTGCTTAACAAGGGAAATATCTTATGGAAAATCGTGCTAGCAGCTTGTCATCCATATGGCACGAACTGTAGAAGTCATCGTGAGATCATCACTTCTAGTCGACACCTGAAGTTTCAGAGTGGCACGGGTATAGAAAACAGAATGAGGAAGTTCAAGTTTTGAATTGAGCAGGCATTTTTGCACATGATGGATGCAATAGTTATTGCTATAGAAGTGCACCATGAAAGGAAAATTGAGAAGTGGGTATGTCATAACAAATAGGGGCATCCTCTCTCTCTTCCCCCTCTACCCCCCGCACAACTCCACCACCCTGCCCCTCACCACACCAACCCTCCCTCCTCCACAGCCCCCGTGACCCCCCTCCCTCCTCCACAGCCCCAGCGACCCCCCTCCCTCCTCCGCAGCCCCATAGCCCCCCTTCTCTCTCTCTATCTCTCTCTATCTCTCTCTCTCTCTCTCTCTCTCTCTCTCTCTCTCTCTCTCTCTCTCTCTCTCTCTCTCTCTCTCCCTCCTCTGCCCCCTCCCACAACTCCACCACCCCGCCCCTCACCACACCACCCCTCCCTCATCCACAGCCCCCATGACCCCCCTCCCTCCTCCTTAGCCCCCGCGACCCCCCTCCCTCCTTCGCAGCCCCACAGCCTCTCTCTCTCTCTCTCTCTCTCTCTCTCTCTCTCTCTCTCTCTCTCTCTCTCTCTCTCTCTCTCTCTCTCTCTCTCTCTCTCTCTCCCCCCTCCGCCCCCCCCACAACTCCACCACCCCGCCCCTCACCACACCACCCCTCCCTCCTCCACAGCCCCCGCGACCCCCGTCCCTCCTCCTCAGCCCCCGCGACCCCTCTCCCTCCTCCCCAGCCCCGTAGCCCCCTCTCTCTCTCTCTCTCTCTCTCTCTCTCTCTCTCTCTCTCTCTCTCTCTCTCTCTCTCTCTCTCTCTCTCTCTCTCTCTCTCTCTCCCCCCTTTGCCCCCTGCACAACTCCACCACCCCGCCCTCACCACACCACCCCTCCCTCCTCCACAGCCCCCGGGACCCCCTCCCTCCTCTATAGTCCCCGCGATCCCCCTCCCTCCTCCGCAGCCCCACATCCCCCCTTCTCTCTCTCTCTCTCTCTCTCTCTCTCTCTCTCTCTCTCTCTCTCTCTCTCTCTCTCTCTCTCTCTCTCTCTCTCTCTCTCTCTCTCTCTCTCTCTCTCTCTCTCTCTCTCTCTCTCTCCCCCCTCCTCCCCCGCACAACTCCATCACCCCGCCCTCACCACACCACCCCTCCCTCCTCCAGAGCCCCCGCGACCCCCTCCCTCCTCCGCAGCCCCCGCAATCCCCCTCTCTCCTCCGCAGCCCCACAACCCCCCTTCTCTCTCTCTCTCTCTCTCTCTCTCTCTCTCTCTCTCTCTCTCTCTCTCTCTCTCTCTCTCTCTCTCTCTCTCTCTCTCTCTCTCTCTCTCTCTCTCTCTCTCTCTCTCTCTCTCTCTCTCTCTCTCTCTCTCTCTCTCTCTCTCTCTCCCCCCTCCGCCTCCCGCACAACTCCACCACCCTGTCCCTCTCCACACCACCCCTCCCTCCTCCACAGCCCCCACGACCCCCTCCCTCCTCTGCAACCCCACTCCACCTTATCCCACAACGTCCCATAGCACCCCCCGCCTCTCTCCCTTGCCTCCCTATCCCTTCCGCCCCCACCCAATCCTCCCCGTCCCCACCCAATCCTCCTTATCCCCCCCCCCCCATCGGAATTCCTCTCCCTCCTGCATCCACCCGACTCCTCCCTCTCTCTCTCGCCCTCCCTCCCCCTTCCTCGTCGGCTGACCACCTCTGATGGTCTCTTCTCCAAGCCACCAACTGGAATAAAATGGAAGGATCAAATGACTTACATGATGAAACTATTAGCAAGCGGCAGGACGAAGTCTATTGGGGATCACCATTGGCCTGACATAAGTTCTTCTAGCTGGTCTGATTCGTCGGCTGAAGATGTGGAAAATATATAGCCATAGTAAAAGAGATTGTGGATGAGGGGAAACAGGTCTTCTGTCCCTTAATATGGATATGAAGGTTATGGAAGATCGAAATCTTCTTGCTTATAAACTAATCAGAGGTAAAAGAAGGTCAATCAGACACTATTTACAAGTTTCTGCTCATAAGGTAGTACCGCAATGAGTAGATCGGAGGCACTGTTTGGACTTTGAGGCTACAGAAGGTCGAGTCCAAGCTGAGGCGAACCTGTCACCATGGCCTTGAACTTACTTGCTGACCTATGTGAACATTAAAACTCAATTGTGACTCATCAATTAAGGAGACTGAGAGTTGTCCTGCATTTCAATGTCTGAGGGTCATACCAATATCACGGGCGGCATATAATAAGGGTCTCAGATTTTATGTAAAAGTGAGAGTAAAAGTGTAATTGGTAAAAAAGAAGGCGGAGAAATGACTGTTGCTGCCAACCATTCATGACGACTGCCTATTTTGAGGATCCAATTCAAGATTGGTGGCATATTTGATCTACCCCTCCAATTTTGGACAATCAATCGGCGCATGATCAGTGGACGTGAGGAATCGACAAGGCCCTCTTGGCCTATTGGAGTCTATAAAAGCAATGGACTTGTGTACATTTGGGATACATTCAGATACACACATTTACTTACATACGTACAGGGGTCCTCTCTTTGCACTCTCTGTTAAAGCCTACTGTAGGAAGTCACTCTGTGGTGCAGATACAGAGCGTGGGCTTTCTAGTGGAGGGCTAATATGTTGAGAACATTTGTTTTATGTAGGGTACAAGTTTCAAATTATGTAAATACCTTTGGGAAGTCTTCAAATACTTCAAGAAGGCTCATATTATTCATTAAAGATAGCAAAAATACCACGTGAGTTCTAGAACATGGTGAGTCAAATTAGTGAGTCACAAGGGAGCTGCAGTGGTGTCCTAGTGGAAGGTCGATGTGGCTAGTTCTCAAAGTCCATCAATACTTTGCTTATTTGAACACTTGAGTCATGTAATACCTCCACCCAAGTGTCTAGCACGAATTTACATGTATTAGGAAGGTTTTAGATTAGTTTCCCATGCTATAAAAAGAGGAGAAAAGTCGTGATCTTCGTGGGAAGTCCAAGAGAGGCATATGCGTATCTCTATGCTGCTGTAGTTTTGTATGTAGAGATTGCAGAGCTTGTATCTCCATCATTATATATCCAAATTACATGTTTGATAACTCATTTGAAATCTCTTTTTCTCTACTTTCTTCCTGTAAATTTTCATAATCATTGGATTTGTGAGCTGAGAGCAGTACTCTCTACAAGTAGTGTGTGTTCTCTGGTTTCACCTCTGCTGAAGGTCTCCATTAAACCTGTAACTTGCGGAGGTCATATCTCCTTGTGTATTTATCCAAATTGAGTGTTCTTTAGCTCCTTGGAAAGCTCCTGGTGTCTAGTATATGTGGTTAAAACAATGTTTGAAAATTCTAATCCATTAGAGAAAAGTAAGCTCTGCAAGCATGACTAATTTTCTGTGATGAAGTTTGTGAGAAGGTCAACTTGTTCCTAGGGGGTTCCACCTACTTCTTGCTATATTTTGGAGGTCAATAAACTCCAACATTGGTATCAGAGCAAGGAATTAAAGCTTGGAGAAGGTTATAATACCTTGATGAAGAATTCGAAGCTATTGGAGAAGAGGTTCATCATCGACACTACACAAAGGTAGAAGGAGATAGCAAGGAAGCATCTCAAGCAACATCCAAGCAAAGAAAGGTGCATAAACTTTATAACAAAGGTAAATCTCATACTTATTCTTATCACACATATGCAAAAGGAGGGTTAAAGGAGGAAGTTTAGTATTTACACAATGGGCGATCAACATGCACAAATAGAGAAGCTTGATAAGAACACCTATCAAGCATGGCGATTTAGAATCACATCATACTTGCAAGGTAGAGGCTTGTATGGTTTGATTGATGGAACGGATATCAAACCTATATTACCAGAGGATCCAAATCAACAACAATTGAGGGAGTTTAGACTTTGGAATGAAAGAGACAAAAGGGTTATATTCATTTTATCACAAAATATTCAAGATTCAATGGCAGGACACATACAAGATCTAGACACAAGTAGAGATGTTTGGCTTGCATTGAAAAGGTTGTACGCTACAGGTACAAGAGCAAGGAAGATTCAACTCAAAAATGAGTTGAATAACATAAAGAAAGATACAAGGACATCGGTAAATGATTACTTGTTGAAGGTTAAAGAGATTGCAGATCAACTAGGATTAATTCAAGCTCATGTGGAGGACGACGACTTGGTTGCACATACTCTCAATGGACTCAAGGATGATGAGAGATGGAAACCATTCATTACTTCACTTTATGTTAGAGGAGAATTACCAGACTTTGATAAGCTTGTTGCTCTTATGGTCATGGAGGAGATGAATCTAAATGGCTCTACTTCAAATAAAAAAGGATCTCAAGGACAAGCTCTTTATGTAGGATCATCAAGAGGTGGAAACAGAGGAAGAAGAGGTTCAAATAGAGGTCGAGGAAGAAGGAGCGATGATCAAGGGACTTCAAGTGGCTTCTTCAACACAAGAGGAAGAGGAAGATCAAGCGTGAGAGGTACGAGAGGCAACTACAACTACAATCAAAGACAAAGGAGTGAAAATAACAACAATTGCTATATATGCGGAAGGTATGGACACTATGCCAAAGATTGTTATCAAAATGAAAAAAATCAAGGTGGTAATCGAAGAGGAGGCTATTCAAGAAGAGGTAAACAACAAGGAAATTATGCAGTTGAAGGTAAAAGTGATGATTATGATTCTCTTCTTATGATGAATTTAGAAACTAAGATGAATTACAATAATGATGTATGGTATGTAGATAGTGGTTGCTCTAATCATATGTCACATGATGCTTCATGGTTTTCTAATATGCATAATCCTTCTTGTAAAGGTCATGTTGAAACAGGAGATGATACAACACATAAGATTATGCAGGTTGGAGATGTTGTTATGCAGGATAAGAGCAAGACAAATTGCTTGAAGGATGTACTTTATGTGCCAACAATCACTAAGAATTTGATGTGAGTTGGTCAAATGGTAGAAAAAGGTTTGCAAATAAGATTTAATCATGCAAGTTGCTTCATTGAGGATCCAAAGCAAAGGAGGTTAATTGCTAGAGGTCAAAAACAAGGTAGATTGTTTACATTCAAGGTAAACCCAAATCATACAAACTATTTTTCTTATGGTATGCATCGAATAGCAGAGCTCGATCTATGGCACAAAAGGATTGGACACATGAATGTACACAGGTTAAAGGAGCTATCAAAGAAGAGGATTGTTGAAGGATTAACTGATCTTACTAAGCAACATATGGTGCATCTTTGTGAAGCATGTCAAATGGGTAAGCAGAGTAGACAGCCTTTCAAGCATTCAAGCTATGTAAGCAGTGGATTGCTAGACCTTATACACACGGATGTATGGGGTCCTACTAAAGAGGCATCCTTGGCTGGTAATAAGTACTATGTATCATTCATTGATGATCATAGTAGAATGACATTTGTGTATTTCATTAAACATAAGAGTGAAGTCTTTGATTGTTTCAAAAATTTTAAATCATTTGTCGAGAAGCAAACAGGAAGATATGTTAAGAAGCTAAGATCCGATGGAGGGGGAGAATATTTCTCTCAAGCTTTTACTGATTTTTTGTATGATGAAGGTATCAAAAGAGAAGTTACATGCAGGTATACTCCACAACAAAATGGAGTTGCAGAAAGAAGAAACAGAATCATAGCAGAAGCATCTAGAAGCATGCTAAATGATATGTGTTTGCCTAATTCTTTTTGGGCTGAAGCTGTTAGCACAAGTGTGTACATTATGAATAGAGTACCTACTGCTAGAGTTCATCATTTGATACCATATGAGGTATGGCATGGAAGGAAACCAAGTGTAAGTCATTTGAAGGTATTTGGTTGTGTATGTTATGTTCATGTACCTGTGAAGTGAGATCAAAACTTGATGTGAAATCAGAAAAGTGTATATTTATTGGTTATGCAGATACTCAAAGAGGATATAGATGTTATAATCCTCATACCAATAAGGTGGTTGTTTCAAGAGATGTAAATTTTGATGCATCACTTTCATGGTATGTAGATAAGAAAAGTTTGCAGGTCATAAATGAAGATGAAGAAGATACAGGTGAAGGAGATGAGTGCTTACCTCAGCCCACAAGAAGTTTAAGTGATGAGAAAAGCAGTTTGGATGAAGAAAGAGATCTACCTTTCAATGGAAGATTAAGGCAAGATTCACCTCCTAGTGTTAAAAGTAAAGGTAAACTCAAACTTGTTGAAGTTAATGATGAAGGAGAGGAAATTAGTGATGTATGTGACTATGGAGAATCATCAAAGGTTCCTAATAAGAAAGGAAGAGCATCTACGTTGGAGGTAAGAAGAACTTCAAGAGTGAGTAAGCAACCTCAAAGGTATATGTATGAATCTTTCATGATTACTCATTATGCTTTTATGACAAAAGTTGAGCAGGAAAATGAACCCACATGTTATGATGAGGCAAAAGGAGATGAAAAGTGGGAGAAAGCAATGAGCGAAGAAATGGAAGCACTACAGGATAACAAGACTTGGAATTTAGTTCCAAAAACACCAAAGCAAAAGGTAATTGGTTGCAAGTCGGTTTTTAAGATTAAAAGAAATAGTCATAGTAGTGTGTCAAGATATAAGGTTGGACTTGTAGCAAAAGGATATAATCAAACCCAAGGATTGGACTATGAGGAGACATTTAGTCCAGTAGCAAACATGGAAACGGTGAGAACTTTGTTGGCTTTAGCTGCAAGTAAAAGGTGGAATATATATCAACTCGATATAAAGAATGCCTTTCTTAATGGTGAGTTAAATATATATGTCACAACCAGATGGTTATGTGGATGCAAAATGTCCTGATCATGTATGCAGGTTAAAGAAGGCATTGTATGGTCTTAAGCAGGCACCAAGGGCATGGAATGCAAGGTTGGTAAAGTATCTTATGCTGCAAGGATACACAGGGAGTCATGATGATCCTTCACTTTATGTAAAACATGTAGATGGCATGTGTGTCTATGTATGCATTTATGTGGATGACTTGTTGATTATAGGGAATGATGCAAAAGCAATTGATGAGATAAAAGGTAACTTGGGAAAGGAATTTAAAATTTTAGATCTTGGTTTTCTTAGATACTTTCTTGGGATTGAAATTGTGTATGGCGATGAAGGTATGTGGTTGATACAGAGAAAGTATATATGTGATATGTTGAAAAGGTTTGGTATGCAGGAATGTAAATTTGTTTCTACTCCAATGGAATGTAATGTAAAGTTGAGTGCAAAGGAAGGTGATGAGTTGCATGATATGAATGTGTATAGATCCATGGTAGGATCTTTGATTTATGCAACAAAAACTAGACCTAATATATGCTATGCAGTGGGAGTATTGTCACAGTTTATGCATGAACCTAGAGTACCTCATATGCATGCAGCAAAAAGAGTGCTTAGGTATTTGAAAGGTACCATGAACGAAAGATTATTTTATAGTCATGATGCTGATCTAACTCTTAAAGTCTTTAGTGATGCAGGTTGGGCTGGAATCAAAGATGACAGAAGATCCACAAGTGGATATGTGGTAATAGCAGGAAACAAGACATTAACATGGAGTTCAAAGAAACAGCCTACAGTTGCTTTATCTTCTACGGAGGCTGAGTATAGAGGTTTAGCATTGGCTACTACTGAAGTTATGTGGTTTAAAAAGTTGTTTCATGACTTGAATGTGCAGGTTGATGTACCATTGATATATGGGGATAACTTGAGTAGCATTCATATGACCTCAAATCCTATTTTTCATGCTAGAACAAAGCATATAGAGGTTCACTATCATTATGTTTGAGAGAAGGCCGTAAACAATGAAGTACAAGTTTCTTTTGTGGGAACAAAGGATCAAGTTGCAGATATCTTCACCAAATCCTTGGATGGACCGAAGCTTCAAAGATTCAACTATATTCTTGGCATGAAGGAAATACCCTTTGAAACTTGAGGGGGAGAATGTTGCGAACATTTGTTTTATGTAGGGTACAAGTTTCAAGTTATGTAAATACCTTTAGGAAGTCTTCAAATACTTCAAGAAGGCTCATATTATTCATTAAAGATAGCAAAAATACCACGTGAGTTCTAGAACATGGTGAGTCAAATTAGTGAGTCACAAGGGAGCTACAATGGTGTCCTAGTGGAAGGTCGATGTGGCTAGTTCTCAAAGTCCATCAATACTTTGCTTATTTGAGCACTTGAGTCATGTAATACCTCCACCCAAGTGTCTACCACGAATTTACATGTATTAGGAAGGTTTTAGATTAGTTTCCCATGCTATAAAAAGAGGAGAAAAGTCGTGATCTTGTGGGAAGTCCAAGAGAGGCATATGTGTATCTCTATGTTGCTGTAGTTTTGTATGCAGAGATTGTAGAGCTTGTATCTCCATCATTATATATCCAAATTACAAGTTTGATAACGCATTTGAAATCTCTTACTGTCTACTTTCTTCTTATAGATTTTCATAATCATTGGATTTGTGAGCTGAGAGCATTACTCTCTGCAAGTAGTGTGTGTTCTCTGGTTTCACCTCTGTTGAAGGTCTCCATTAAACCTCTAACTTGCAGAGGTCATATCGCCTTGTGTATTTATCCAAATTGAGTGTTCTTTAGCTCCTTGGAAAGCTCTTGGTGTCTAGTATATGTGGTTAAAATAGTTTTAGAAAATTCTAATCCATTAGAGAATAGCAAGCTCTGTAAGCATGACTGATTTTCTATGATGAAGTTTGTGAGAAGGTCAACTTGTAGGGGGTTCCACCTACTTCTTGCTATATTTTGGAGGTCAATAAACTCCAACATAATAACACTATCGTGTGAAGAGAGTGGCCTGGCTTTGTCATTCAATGTGAGTCAAAGGTATTTTCATGCTCCTTCCCTTAGAGCAAGTCTTCATACTTTGTATTGATCAGTGCTAGTCTGTATCTAGTTGTGTTCATTGTACGGATTGGATGAAACTCTCGTATTGATGTTGTTTAGTTCTGGAGTGACATATTAGCCCATAGCATCAACTTTTGAGCATCTCTTTTGCCTAGTTTGTAATCATCTGTTCAAACTAAGGAGTGCTTGGTCTTCCATTATTGTCATTTTCTGATTAATATTATCCCTAAGTATTCACAACTCTGTGCAATTATTGATATTTGCGTGCTCACAGAAGTGTTAAAGGGTATATTTCCTTAAGGAGAACCTCCCTTGAGTAGGCGAAGTACCGGAGTGCTTGGTGCATGCTCTTGTTAAAAGTAGATACCCCAATACCTCCTCTACACATTTATTATATGAATCTGTATTATTTCAGAGATTGTTTTCTACAGAAGGGTAATCGAATGAAAATTTGTTTAATGGGTCGAGAGATTAAAGATGTTTACAAAGTGTGGCAAAGAGATACAGATGAGATTATGCATTTCATTCTTGAATAATAGAGACGCAATGCTCGTAGCGGTGAAGGAGAGAGGTTGATAAGTCTATTTTAAGGATCCATGCCTGTATTAGTAGCCAAAAAGTAACAAATATAAAGTTCAATTGTGCTAAAGCTCATGTATTCATGGACTGGAACCTTCAAATGATGAACTGCTTTGGAATCAATGTTTCTGAAAGAGCTTCCTATAACGGATTGTCTCTCTCTCTCTATCTCTCTCTCTCTATGTGTGTGAGAGAGAGAGAGACAGAAAGAGAAACTGCCATATAGCACAAAATTAGTTCTTGGTTCTACCAGCCTTGTCATTTCCTTCGAATTCGCTATATGCATTATACGCGTCGATTCTCATATAGATACCAGGATTCTTCTTCTATGGTTTACCTTTGAGGATTTGGATGAAAGGTACGGGTGATTACGAAAGTATAGTGAAGGATATGGATGAAAGGTCATGGTAGCTGTGAAATAAGACATATGGCCAACACATCCCACCGATTGTGCATCAGAACGAGAAATATTTAAATGTTCTACCTGAAAGTGCCCATTTTCATGAAGTCAAAGACTCGTGAAATAGAGTAATATCTTTAGTAGGTTACTCCGGAAATCCATATTTTTTAGTAGTCCTTGATACGTTGGTATATGATGAGTTTTACTAAGTAATGCTAGGAATTTGTTTTTATAGATATGTGAGATTTTTGCTTGTTTTTTTTTGGGTGCGTGAGCATCCGTTAAATAGTTTTTAATAAAAAGAGAATAGTCTCGAAAATAGGGAGTTTCATTTACGAATAATTCCCCGAGTGACGGTTTTGCTTCTATATGCAGTTCATGAGCACAGCAAGGGAGTCTTTGGATTCTATGTAGTACAATGAATTTCTCACACCTTAACATAATCCAGTACACTACTAGTAAATGGATTTTATTGATTTTCACTAAGGGTACGAGAGTAACCATGATTGATCCCAAGAAAATAGAATCCTTAAATGTAGCAAAAGATATTTATCTATTTTTATTTAGTGTGAGTTATCAATACAAAAGTGATCAATACAATAGCACATACTTCTCATGAAAATAATGGCATTTGATATCCCTCTTCCTTGATTTACTTCTACTCTTATTCTGTTGACCATTTGTTTCCTTGATCTTGCTCCTCCTACGTTGCTCATTCTTTCCTTGGTAAGAATCACAAACATTATATGCATCTTCAGTCTGAGTGCCAACCATAGATGTTCTACGAATCTCCTCACTCAAGAGTGCTCCACATATGTCATCATAGACCTATTTACCACCAGGTACACTATTGCTAATAGCTATGAAAAACATATTCCATGATGATGGCAAGGTGCATAACAACACGACTACTTTCATTTCATTCTCCATTTCCATTTTTTGAGCCTATAACTGGGAGAATATAGCATCAAACTCATTTAGATGAGTAGCAACACTATTTATGCCCTTCATGCAAAGGTAATTTAATGTTCTTATCAGATACATTTTATTTGATGCCATTTCTTTTTCATATGTATTGCATAACTTCTTCCAAATCTACTTTTCACTTTCAAAGTTTAAAACTATAAAGTAAACATTATTTGATAGGTACAATTGGACTGTACACCTCGCCAATTCATTTCACTCATCCCACTGCTCATCCATGTCAGTAGGCTTCTTTGAGATTCCATTTACTAGTTTCCATTGCCTCCTCTAATTCAGCACATCTTTAGCCTGATGTGTCCATGCTGCAAAGTTTGTGCTCTCAAACTTTCGGATCTCAAAATGGTCTTTGCCCTAAAAATTATAGCTCCTCCTTAGAACACTAGCACTAGACCATGATCCATGAGACATGCCAAAGACCTCTAATGCCATGATGGTAGAGAACTAAGTAGAATGGTAATGGAGCTAGAAGAGTCCAATCACCACTAAGGCTCAAAGAAGGATGACCTAGTATCAGATTTTGGGAGAGAATTCAGGAGGCTTCCCAAAAAATGAATTAATGAACAATAATGAACAACCAAAAGGATTATGCGAGAATAAATGTGCTCACAGTAGTAAGTGTATTAAGGAGTAAATCTACCACTGTATATTTGGCAAAATCAAAAGATCTTTACAAATTTTGCCACAATATCCTCTACAAAATGAGTATATGGCTAGTGTCAAAATCTCATAAAATTGCAAGTATTGACATGTTTATCTGCAAAGTGAATCACTGACTTGATTGCATATAATCACTTACCCAAAAGAAGCCAACTAGCCTTATCGAGCACCTATGAAAGACTATCATACATCTCCTATGGCAAGGTTGGGTAAATGTTTCACCCACATCATCAAAAAGACTCTCACATCTGGGTGTCTCCCAGTTAAGAAAATCTCACCATGATTCTTTTTATCAAACATAAAAGGATTTATGCAAAAACGTAACCTCTATATCAAGGACCACATGGGTTTATAAGCAGTATCCACAAAAGCATACATAGTGTGCTCGATATATGTAGTAAAATGGAACTAAAAAGCTGAATTCACTAGCCCAAGACTAGCCAAAACAGAAAACCTGCAAGTGTCTTTTAACTCTATTCTTTAAGCTCAAAAATCTGCCTAGACTTGTGGTGGCTTCTCCCACCACAACTAGAACCTTTCAAGAAACTGGTAGATTAACTAGTGGGGCTGAAGACAAAGCCAAAAAGATAAACATTAGCTATTAAAGAAGTACAAAGAACACTCTTCTTGATGTTCGTTGACCTATGTGGAGATAACTATGCACAAAAGTACTCCAAAATGGCTCCAAAAAGCATCCCAAAAATGCTTCACAAATAGGCTTTGAAAACAAAGAATGAAGCTTTGAGGGCCCAAAACTTGTTGAAGATAAGCTCAACCATAGTCTTTCCCCTTCTTCAAGCACCACAAGAGTGTAGCTTAGTGGAAAGATATTTCCATGGTTAAGCGAGCTCCAGAGAGAATATTACTAGGATGGTGGACCTCTCACAAAGTATAAGGAACCTCTATCTTCCTTGATGGTTGAGGCCCTCCCTCTTGTGAAACCAACGGTGCCAATGGTGACTTCACTAAGTTGGATGACAAGGTATGACAAGGTATACCAAGGTCTATGCCTTGGGTACCACCTTAGTCATAAGCCTTGGATGGGTGTGCAGTGAGGTATTTTGATAGTGCGTTCTCCTTTTCAAGAGCTTCATAATGATATCCTTAGAGTAGAAAATCAGGCTCCAAGGAACACAGATGGTACTCCGCACAAAGGTTGTAGAATATGCAAAAAAAAAAACACTACACAAAGAGCATGAACATAGACTTCTTAGGTGTTATAAATGCAGTCAAACTTATAGTCTGTGGCTGACCATGCCACTATATGTTTTATTGAAGAATATATACAAAAGTTTCGGGTGGCCATTTGGCCTTTCACATGGACATTAACAGTAACAAGAAGGGTAATGGCTGACCATGACTTTGTTTCCATCCCCTTGTTTGTTGAGCTTCCTTGAAATAATTTTATTGTTGCATATCGGTCTCTAGGTCAAGAATGTTTTCTTCCAAGAGGAACTTTGGTTTAGTTAATTTAAAAGATATAGATTGGTCTACAAGATCCTTTGCAACTAC
This sequence comes from Ceratopteris richardii, assembly GCA_020310875.1. NCBI lineage: Eukaryota > Viridiplantae > Streptophyta > Polypodiopsida > Polypodiales > Pteridaceae > Ceratopteris > Ceratopteris richardii. The sequence goes on along the minus strand of CM035416.1, from coordinate 162,453,994 downwards.
AAATTGAGTTGGCTTGTCCTAAATCTTGTCTTGCTTAGTCATCTTATTGCATTTATCTTTGAGAATGCATGTATAAGGGAAGGTTGGAGTCGTTGTGGCTATCACATTTTGAATTGTGTGAGATATTTTTTTATAAATATCTAGCAATTATCTTTTGTAAACTAGCCTATGGAGACATCTTTTATAATTTCATTCCTAAGGCCCTTCACTGATGTGTTGGTGGTAGGCTTGCAATAGCAACTCAAGATTTGGGTTAACTATAAAGGATACCCTAAATTTAGCTTATTGAACCTCTCACTGAGAATTCTCACTGCATGGATTGACCAATTTGGCTTTTGCTTGGGCATAGTTGATATGACGTCCTAGTTCTTCAATTCAACTTTTCAATTACTCAACTCTAATATCACATGCTATTTCCCTAACATGCTATATTCTTTACTATGAAAATTCAAGCTATCATAATCAAATTTGTATTTTGAGAGCCCCATCATACCAGTCAATTACCAACTATCACAATTAGGTGTAATAAACCCTGTTATTTTGGAGAAAGGGCATCCTACCATCTATAGAATCTTTTCAAAATTATAAACACATATGTTGAACTTTGAATATGGATGATCTTGCATGTCTAAGCTCTCATAGGAGTTGTGTAAACTATTAGAATCCTTGCTTAACAATACCCCTACTTGCTTGAGGAATTTGATGGGACTTTGAGTAGCCATACCTCTCTAATAGATTTTTATGTGTAGGAGCTACGTAGCTATGACTTTTGAGGAAAGCTTCCTTATTTTTTTATCCGTTTTTTGAAATATTCTATTTTGTTTTTGAAGATCATCTCTAAATGTTGCATATTCTTTGAGAAATTTATCTATAAGTGAATTGTGGTCTCTGCGTGCATGCCTATTGAATGTGGCACATAGTCTCTCTTGGAGGCATTGGTTCTCACAATAGAAGTAACCATTTGACATGAGGTAACTTGTGTTATCTTATTCTTATAGTGTAGTGTAGTTTTTGTTGAAAAATGGTGTCGAGTTTAGTCGTCGAGAATTCATATAATCATACATTTTAGTGAGCAAAGGCATTTGTGAGTGTACCTCTAAGGCCATTTATGCTTCCAGGTTGCATAGGGAAGGTGTACATTCTCCGGTCAGTGGTGTAAGAGCATTTGAACATACCAAGGCATTCAAGGAGGGCCATGAGAAGCCATTGAAGGGCATGACAAAAGAAACTTTTTTTTTTAGTTCATGAGAAGACAACCATGTCAAGGGGAGTCTCTACTGAAGAAGGAGAGCATCTAATTCATTTGTTTTGTTACTCGTGAAGTACAGAGGTAAATCTATTGCTACTTCTCACTCTTCTTGCATCAAAGGGACCTAGAAAAGTAAATTAGAGCACATCATGTCAGATTATAGAACTCAAATTGAGAAGCTATACAAAAGCAAATATCAGCCATGGAGGCTTGGAATATTTAGAGGCCTCATTAGTGGTATAGATGCTAGACCTAGATTGGGTGACAATCCAACTTGTCAAGTAAGGGAATTTAGAGAGTGGGATGAGAGAGATAAAAGAGTAATCTTCATTTTATCTCTCCACATCAACAATGCCATGTTAAGGCATATAAAAGACTTAGCAATTTCTATGAAAGTATGGGAAACCCTATAGATACTTTACTCCACTTCAACCAAAGCCACAAAGATTTTGTTGACGAATGAACAAACTCAATAAAAAAAACCTAATAGCAATTCAAATAATTATATTTTGAAGATGAAAGAGGTGAGCGAAGCATTAGGATCCATAGTTTTTCACATAGATGATGATGACCTAGTTGCATAAAATTTAAATGCGTTAAGGGATGAAGAGAATTGGAAGGTGTTTACAACCTATGTATATGCTTGAGATACTCTTCCCGACTTTGAGCCATTATTGGCTTTGATGATCATTAAGAAGATGAACATTGGAGGCTCAAAGACAAAGGGTCTTGAAGCCCAAGCAATCTATGGAGGTAAATGTAAAGGTAGAGGATGGAATCAAGACAAAGGTAGAGGATCAAACGGAGAGCTTGATCAAGAACAAGAAAGAAAATTCTCTCCATCAAGAGGCAGAGGAAGGTTCAAAGTATAATCTCAATAGAGACATTAACAACTCAGAAGAATGCTTCATATGTGGCAAATATGGCTACAATGCAAGGGATTGCTATCAAAGGGAGAAGACCAAATCATCTTACAGATGGGAAGGTAATTATGCATCTACTTTAAATGATAATGAAGTTATGCTAGCTATGATGCAATGAGTGACCACAAGAGAGAAAGGTCAAGCACATGGTACACTGATATATGATGCAACAATCACATGAGCTATAACAAGGATTTCTTCTCAAACATGTATGTGCCATCAACCAAGGGGAATTTGGAGAGAGCTGATGATACTCCCTACGCTATTGCACGCATGGGTGATGCTATTTTGGATGCCTCTCAGAAAGCTAGATGCTTGTTTAAAATGTGCAGCTATTGTGCAATGATTCATCATAATGCAAGTTGTATAAACTTACAAAATTCATCATCAAGTTTAGGAGTCCAAGAAATGATCCTACATCTATGGGACATGAAATTGTTCTGCTATGCCATGGATTCCCTACATTTTTCATATTGAAATTTTTTTGTTGTGAATCATTCATAGCCATTTCTGATCTATTTTTATATCTTCACAATATTTTGGTAGAGAAAGCTTTCAGCTTCTTATACTCCTTTTGTCCAAGTACTAATTGGAGAAAAAAAGAAACATTATGAGTAATTCCTTATCATTCTCGAAGTAATGTTCATCACGAAGAGACTGGCGTTTGACACTCTCTACCAAAATTTTATTCATCTTTCATTAACATAAAGAAAAAGGATCTCTTCGACACCACTTGCAACAAGGTTCTATAAAAGCCCGTTGTGTTGCCAGCTCGCAACTGCCAAAACCTCTCTCTCTCTCTCCCCATTTGTAGCCCCTGTGGCTATCACCATCCCTAGCTCCGCCTGTACTTGTAGATGCTTCTCTCTATCCCTCTCTCAAATCTCTACACATTGCTCTAGAGTTCTGTGTTCCCTCAAATAGACATAAGAGCGTAATTTAGAGCTCAAGAGGCCATCCAAAAACAAAGACACTTGCTTGGCCTATGTGGGAAGTTTTGACATTGGGCATCTCTCAATATATTGTTTAAACCTACATCCTATGAGTGTCACTGTTTCTTGGGGGGTTTGTTTGAAGCTATGGATTAATGAGCAAGTATTATGCCTGATTCCACTTTTTGAGAACTCATTGATGAATGAATCTAACAAGTGATGAATGTCCCTAAATTGCCTTTGCTGTAAAGTTTGGTACAAGTTGAGTCCATGTTCTTCAGCCTGAACTGAAATGCATGTATTGCATGAACATATCTTCCACTTGCTCTAAACACTTGTTTAAACTCAGAAACATGGTCATAGGGGTCTCCTATCCCGTCAAAGTAATTTTTCATCGACCTCACTAACTAAGTAGGTCTCAACATCCTTGGATGCTTACAGGGTATAGGTAGAGAAAATTGATCCCCACCACCTTGTAATCTTGTTTCTCTCAGTCTCTCCATTCTATCAATTTCCATGGATGATCTATCTCTCCCTATGGTGTGAGTAAAGCTGACTTTTGGCTTTTCTTTGTTCTTCTCTCTTTGGGACCCATGGGTTGAGGATGTCCCAACTCCTCGATGGCTAGTGTCTATGTTTGCTCGTGATAGGGGAAACACCATCTCGCTTCTCCTTTTGTAAGCATGTCTTGCATGATTGGATGCTACGAACACTCGTTTCAAAGTATTTTCTACGCATACTACCTTTCCAAGTGTATCAAGGTCCAGATTGTGATCGAACCTATTTCATTTGGTTGTTCCATCCTATAACTCCAAAATGCTTCATTAGTTCCTTATTCACGAATAACTCAATGCTTCTATTATCCTGAGAAACCCTTTTTGGGTTTAGCATCCTTGTCAATATCAATTTCCCTAGGCTAGGTGTCCTAGGTTTGTCTCCTAATGGTTCTTACCCTTGGGCTCCTGCTTTTGTCTTGAGAATTAATACACAAAACTTATTAGTGTGGTTAGGTTGATTGGTTATTAATACACCAATCTAATGGGTTAGTCAAGGTTGTGCAATTGAACAATTGACCTTCTCAAACTATCCTCATAGATGCAAGCACGTAAGTGGTTGGTTCGGACATATTCTAACTAGGTCATGTAGGATCCTTCGATTCTTTCTAAATAAGCTACACTTAACCCTCCTTGTGGTCTCTCCATTCTATATGCCATTTCAGACTCACTTGTCTCTGAGGTGGAATTATATTGATAACTATTTAGTTGTTAAGCCCAAGAGTGTGTTGTGGCTCTCACGCTTGCTTCTGATGACCTAAGGCTTCGTCGATCTGCCTTATCTATGTGATTTCTTTATCTAATGCTCACACATGTATCTCCCTCAATCACTCAATATGCATTCTAGTCACCACTACTTCTTTGTTCTTAATTACATGTTTTGTTTTTATTTCTTTTAAACTCTTGTCTTGTCTCAATGTATACGTCAAGAATCATCTATTTTTTGTATGTTTAAGCTCTGGTACTGTTGAAATTAAGATATTTTCTTTAAGGTTTTCGTTATTGCAATCTCTTAGCTTATGCTTGGAATTGAGAAGTTAATGTTCATACACTTGAATTATTCCTATTGTCATCTTAATTCAACCAACATTACTACTCACTCTTAACCTAAGCTAGCAATTGAGTGACGGTGTTGAAAGTTCCTCCAAACTCAAGTCTGATTCTTTGATTGCTCTAGTGCCCATGAAAGGTGCTTGTGCAATAGAACAAGGATTATGACCACCACGTGCTAGAGATATGACTCTCCTCCCAACCTTAATACTTGGAAGTGAACTCAAATGAATAAGTCAAACTTGGACTTACTATCTTTTGAAGATTGAATAAGTTCTTATATAGAACATCTATCAAAGATGTTTAATTTAGTTATCTGGTTCCAATCAGCTAATCCTAAACTTTGTGAAATGAATCAGATACCATATCTGAGTCAATTTCAAAAGATTTGGAAAACGAAAGAAAATAACTAAAAATCTGTATAACTAATTCAAACTTCTAAGATCTAAACTTGCTATGAGTCAAGTACTTGCTGACCCACGACTTTAACTTTTTAATAACCTTTTTCAACAAGGTATTGAAGCATTTATATTTACTATGTTTAAGGGAAATAAACTTGATTCTCAAAAAGATTCATAGAGTAAATCTAAACATCATCAACCCACAAGATACTAGTGTGGCATCCAACATCAGTGTGTCAACCCACTTACATTCTACTGATGAGTTTTTACTCAAACAATGCTTCATTTGAGACTAAGATCATGCCTTTATTCAATCTTTATGACTGCTTACTATGAATGCAATTCTTATGCATTGCTTTGAGTCAAAGGATTGAATTTACCAAGTTACACTAGGAACTTGTAGCTTGCGTTAGTCAACCTATTCCTTAATCGAAAGGTTCAGCTCAAAGTCAAAGTCTTACTCTTTCATAAATTTATCAAATATTTCATAATCATCTACACTTTAGCTTGAAGCTTTTTAAGAAGAACTTGGAAGTTTTAATTCCATTGAAGATCAAATCTAACCTCAAAATTTATTATAGGACTAAAAGATAATTATCATCCCATGGTCCGGTGTCCCATACCATCTTTCCTACATCAATCTGAGTATAAAATCTGGTGTCCCATACCACCATATTTTATATTCACATTAATGTGTGGGTGATACTTATCCTAAAGTCTAAACAAATCTTGATAGAGTACCTTCTATCTTCAAGAATTTTGAAGTTTCAAGCATTACCTCTAATTTTGATATTCTAGGTTTTGATCCCTTCACATGATCATTTCACGATCTTGTGCTTGCCTTTGGGAACTTGAAAACCTGTGATAGAATATCTATTCTTCGTTACTAGGATTTTTCAAAAACCAACTATCATTCCAAGTTTTCTAATTTATCAAATTCAAGTCTAATTGGTTATACTTGACCAATTTGTAGCGACAAGAGTTTTCTACTTCTTGTCTTTAGATTCTGTTCTCACCAATGCTTTTGGTACCTACCCCAGCCGGGACTTTATAGGAATCTCTCTACTGCATAAGTCTAAGCATTCGCTCATGCTTTCTAGATTTCACCTTTAAGAAATCTCTGTAAGGATAGGTAAACTTTACGTTTTACCTTCCACAGACTTAAGTACCATCAACATGGTTGCAGACTACATACTTGGAATATCTATTCAGACTTGGAACAACTGACTATTTTGATTGCCAATACTTGGGCAAACTTCAGAGTATTTTCAACCGCAATTCTTGGACAACCATGACCAAGATTAATCAATTCTTGTTGATCATGCGATAGACTAAAACTGGTCTTTATCTTTAAGATCTCTTGAACTATCAAAAGCTTCTTTGCTTACCCATGGGATTTTAGAGACCTTCCCCCTATTCAAGTCCCAATGCAATAGAACAAGGATTACGACCACCACGTGCTAGAGAGATGACTCTCCTCCCAACGTTATGCCTATATATATAGCAGCTTGAATCAATGCGGACCACAAATGTAACTAGAGTCCACAAGTGCATGTGCAATCTCCTCCACTCCTTTCATATCCACCACTAGAGTAAAATCACTCAAAATTGACCTCAAAATTACCAAGAAATCAAACCCTTTATTTTTTTCATAGAAGGGTCATCATGATGGTTTGCTAGGATCGTGATGGTGATGAACCGTCATGATGGTCTCAACCAATCGTGATGGTGTGAAATAATCGTGATGGTTTGGAGGTAGTCGTGATGGTCCATAGGAAGCACGTCATTGTGATGGTCTGAACTAGGTGAGTCATTGTGATGGTCAACAATATGTGCATCATCACGATGGTCTAAGTCTAGCAAATCATCATGATGGAGTGAGCCAATCCTGATGTTCAAGGGTCAAATGAGTCATCATGATGGCATGAGCCTGTCATGATGGTGGGGTCTAGTTGCGATGGCATGAGCCAATCACGATGGTGTAGAGTATGCGTAATTGTCGTGATGAGCATAACTAATGTAATGGAGTGGTTTTCTTGCATAAATTCTCAAAAACACAAATACACACTCTAGCTCAAGAGCTCTCCCTCTCATGCATGCACAAATGAGAAAAATGTATTGAATAGGTGAATATGGTGAATTTATGGATTTTTTGGGGATGTAAGAAGATGATGTGAGAATGAAAAGGGAGTTTAAGGGAGGTGTAAAACACTAAAAACAATGCAAAAAAAAGATGAAATTGAGATTAATTAACTTCAAATGTCAATTCTCACTATACTCTTACCACCACATGTTCGTCCTAGAGCTCGATCCCATGCAATGGTGCCACATTAGGGGAAAAAATGAACCCTACATGGGCCTTGTAAGGGTTCCTAGTTTTAAGAGATTAAGCCTAATCTTGTTCTTGCTTTGAGGGAACAAAGTGCATTTAATATAGTACTTTTTAGTAGGCTGGACTAGGCTTTTTTTAGGCCTAAATAGAGCCACCTCTCTCTTTTGCAAAACAAAGAGAGAGAGAGAGAGAGAGATTTCACTTTACACATCATCAAATCCATCCATCTTTGTGAATAAAAAATTACTTTTTTTGAAAAGTCACATATTTATTTATTGAAAAAAGCCTATTTTTTAATATACATGTTAGAAGTTACTTTTTCATATAGATTTTTTAAGAAAAACATTCAAAATAGTTCTTTTTTTAGGCTCCCTCCAAAATTAAAGTGCCAAATCATTAAACTCGTAACTTTCCTTACCCCAAAAAAATGAGGTTTTCAAATTTTTATCATTTCATTCACATAGAATGGAAAAGCTCACCTTGACCCATACACATATCAAAAAAATATTTTTTTCTATGTACATATACTTTTTAGTCCATTATACATGTTATTTTGATTCTCTTCTCTCTCTCTCTATCTATGTCTCTCTCTCCCCCTTACCATCTGAATTTTAGCACCCATGGGGTATTCGAACAATTTCCTCCAAGGATAAGATGTAGCACTAATGGAATCACTCACAATGAATATTGTCTGCTTAGAGATTACAATATTAATCTCCAGGTAGGTGGTTCATTCTATTCTTGCGGTCCAAGATCTACTATTCATTTTACATTCCAGTATTCATCTACTTTTTCAGGAGAAAAAAACAAGCAATACCATCATTGGAGGCTCTTTCATGTGGAGTGGGAGGACACACACAATATTCTTCCAATAAGGTATGATTCCCATATTTGCAAAAGAATGAAACC